>CAUYUJ010015460.1:968940-998692 GCA_963575745.1 Prorocentrum cordatum
CCTCCTCCTCCTCCTCCTCCTCCTCCTCTTCCTCCTCCTCCTCTCCTGCTTTCGCTTGTGGTTCTGCCGCTGCGCGCCGATTCCTGCGGGTGGGCCCCTCCGCCTGCCCGTCGTCCCTTCGTCCCGTCGGGCCGTCACTCCTCCGCCCTGGCTTGCCTTCTTCCTCGGAGTGCGAAAAGACGTGCGCCGCTGACGCCTCTGGTTCTGTTTCACGCGCACATCGGCGACGCGCAGAAGGGGGTAGGGGGAGGGGGCCAGGCTTCTTCGAAGCACCCCCGCATCTCAGAAGCGGCGGGCCTTCTTTGTAGACGTAAGGCCCGCGCCTTCTAAGATGCAGCCTCTTAAGGAGCCCCCCCCCTCCCGCTGCCTCCTTGCGCGCGCCGCCAGGCACACGCGCTGCAGATTCGCCGCCGCACCCTGGGGGGACGAAGGCACTGCACCTGCACGGGAGGAGTCTTCAACGGCACGCTGGGACCGCAGCCGGCCACAACAGAGTGTGGCTCTTCCTCTTCGCTTCCTCCTCGCGCCCAGAGGCCCCGGGAGGCCTCTGGAGCATTGCGGCCCTCGTGCACGAGTAGCTATCCCACAGAGTGGGACAGCGGAGGTCCACGAGGAACAGTACAACCAGAGTGGGATGGCGCACTTGGCACCAATATGTCGTATATTTGCACGCTCTGAACACTGTTGTGCAGCATTTCGTGGGCCGTAACTCGTGACATGTTTGTTGCGTGGCATCCCGAGGCGAGGAAACAGGAAGAAGTTCTTCACCAGGAACAATAAAAACTACATTCCATCTCATGCTCTGGCTTCGATCCTTCCTCCTCTCCCTCCTCTGCCTCCTCTGCCTCCTCCTTCCCTTCAGAACATCCGATGTACGCATTTGTTCTATACGCGGTCCCCAGAACTCCCAACATTTCCCCGAGGCCAAGTTTTTCGTCCCTGACCTGTTTTTGGAAGGTCCCGGGGCCCCGCGAGGGCCCTCCTGGACGCCAACAGCGGCAAAAGAATCCCGTCGTGGACTTTCAAACGCGAGGGGTCTGAGCCTCCTCCTCCCTCCCTTTTGCGTTGAGCAAGCGTTGCGCACGAGGCACGTCGCGTTCTCCTCCGCCCTCAGCCTCCTCCCCCTCCTCTCCTCCTCTGGAGGGGGGGGCGGGAGGGGAAGCGAGGCCCGGGGCGCTCGCCCTCCCAGAGGCGCCCGTCCAAGGAGAGCGACTTCATGGACCGGGACGAGCACTGAGTCCAGTGCCGCCCGTCCCGTTCCCTCCTTCATCATCCTCGCCCTCCCTCCCGAGACTCTCTCGCGTCATCATCATCATCATCATCATCATCATCATCAGCAGCAGCAGCAGCATCATCAGCATCATCAGCAGCATCAGCATCATTATCAGCAGCATCTGCATCATCATCACCATCATCATCATCATCATCATCATCATCATCATCATCATCATCATCATTATCATCATCGTCATTATCATCACCACCACCACCAACCATCATCAGCAGCAGCATTCGCCTCACCCTCGTCCTCATCCTCGTCATCATCATCAGCAGCAGCATCGTCGTTCTGCAGAACCCACCCACGACCCTCTCACGACCCTCTCGTTCATCATCCGTCGTGTGTTTTTCAGGACCCTCTCGCGTCCTGAAAAAACACACGACGGGAGGCCGTTCCCCTGTCTTCAGCCCATAAGGGGGCCGTCGCCGGGCCCCGGGGCCGTCCAGGAAGCGGCTCGGGGTGAGCAGCCAGGCTCTTGCCACGGCACACCCATCGGGGGACACCCGCCGCCTGGGGAGGAGGTCCTCCTGCCTCGTCTTCCCTCCGAGCTCCCCCTCCCTCCCTCTAAAGTTATGAGGTTCCAACCTACTTTAGCCTCGTTCGCCAGAAAGAATTTCGAGCACCTGAAAAAAAGTCCCGAAACTCGAGGGTTTTCACGTGTCGGGCCCTGGGAGGCACTTGCCCGACACTGTTTCGACACTCTTCTGACACTCTTTTGACACTTTTCCGGGTGCTCGATTTTTTTTCTGGGATGCGGTCCTTAAGTAGGATGGGAGCAACAGAACTTTAAAGATTGCTTGAAAGCAGTTTCCCTCAAACTCGCCACGGTGGTCGCGGTATTCGGGAGCTGCCGCGCACACAGTCGTGGGCACGTGGAAGTGCCGGGCCAAGGTGTCCAGAGCCGTTTCGGTGAACGCTGTCGATGTGATCTGCGATCGCTATTTCCATTTCTCGCGCCAAGATCTCAAGCGTAATTCAATGATTGCCAGGGTTACCACCAAAGGCATTAAGTTAACAAGCAAAACGGATGCGTGCCCCACGCACGCACGGGCATGCCTGCACAGATGCAGTCGCCGTCCCCCAGACAGACCACACCGGTTCCGGCAGCCTCCATTGCCGCGAGGTAGCGAGGACACAAGTCGTGGTCGCATCGCCGCAAAAAAAATTGGCCACTCTCTGGACCTCCAGGCCCGCTGCAAGGCGAAGCCAGGAGCCGCAACCTTAGGAACAGCGCCAAGCTGCGCCAGCGCCGCGTAGAGTTGCAAGCGGAAAGAGCTGGCCGCATCAACGCCGCAGACGCGTCGCACGGCACGCTGCCCCAGGGAGACCGGGAGCACTGCGACGCCGCAAGCCGGCGGGCCAGTTGGGCACAACACCGCACGGCTGGCCAAACGGCAGGGCTATTTCTCGAGCGTCGGCGCGGCGGCCTCGCGGCGGCCGCCGACGTCTCCAGTGGGCACAGAAGGCGAAGGAGAAAACACGCCAGAAACTTGAGCTTTTGGCGCTCCGCGCGGATCCAAGAAATCAGCGCAGAGCGCCAAAAGTTCATGTTTATGGCGGGCTTTCTTCTTCTATGAACAGCCACGCCGTCGCCGCTCGCTGGAACGCAGAGCAAGGCGGGGCAGGCGCGGCACAAGCTGCTTGCAAGCAAACCAAGGAGGCATTGTCACTGCACGCTCTGCACTGCTTGAGCGCCTGCTGGCTTGAAGCAGGCACGACTCGACTGCAGTGTAGCCCACGCTGGCAGGGCACAGGTTTCGGCCGCCTGCTCGAGACCGGGGCAGAAACTACAGCACGTCGGGAGCGGCGATCGGGACGAATAGCCCAAGGGTCGGGGGGCGGGCATGACTCGTTTTCTAGACTCTTCGCGTAACCCCACCAGACTGTCGCTGTATAATTTCTAGGGACCGCGCCCCGGACTTACCTTTGACGCCACCTGCGCTTTCGCTTGCGGCTGCGACAAAAAGTACCCCCACCAGTCTTTTCCGGATGCACCTCCTGGTCTTTTTTGATGGCATTCGCGTTCTTCGTGGGCCTGATCCTCAGCGTCCTCTTCGCCGGCTGAGTCACAGCATAGTTCGCTCCTGCGCGCTTGGTGCCTTATTTAGATCGTAGCGCTTGACGGCGCGCGGTTGTGCCGTGTCGCTCGCGGATCAAAAAAGTAACCCCACCAGCCCATTCAGAAACGATGCCCAGACGAGTTGCCTTGATCAGGGATGTGGAGGAGCATCGCATCGGACTGAAAGGTTGGGTAAGACGTCGTACACCAAAAAGGGGAGGATGGAGGAGGAATCGGAGGAGGAGCAGGAAGAGTAAGTGCAGGGAGAGGGGGAGGAGGAGGAAGAGGTGGAGGAGGAGGAGGAGGAGGGATGAGACAGGAGGAGTAGGCGGATGAGGAAGAGGAGCAGGAGGAGGAGGAGGGCGAACAGAGAGGCCAGAAGCATATTGGATGCCTCTCGGAGTCTCTTTGGATGTCTGTCGAGATCTCCTTGGAGGCTTCTTGGGGCGTGTTGAGGGTCTTGGCAGTCCCAGAGGCCTCTGGGGGTTCGGTTGCGACTAGACCCTCATATCGTTTCCGTCATCGAAAACCGACCACTGGGGAGGAAGAGCCTTCTACATATTCCCGGAACTGTAGATGTACAGCTTGTTGGTCCCAATTATGCACTGTGTTGTGTGATGTGTAGAAGCACAGTCCGGTGTGTCCGTTCTGCACATGTTTGCTTCAAGTATAGATTTTGCGTCGTGCTTCTGCACATTGCTGTGTGATGTGTAGAAGCTACGTGTTCTGATGTGTAGAATTGGCTCGCCGGAGACAAGTTACACAGGTCCACGGATGTGTAGAACTTGATTTTTGGTTCTGAAGCCCCACTAGTTTGAGGGCGTGCAAACAACCGAATTTAGGGGGCGTCTTGGGTGCCTCAGGGGGGCCTCAGGGGGGTCTTTTGGGTGCCTCTTGGGGGCACCTTGGAAGCCCCTCGGGGGCCTCGTGGGGTATCCTGGGCACCTCTTGGGGCCGGATTCGGGGCACTCTGGGGTGCTTCGGGGGCCTTTTCAGAGGAGATCGATCAAAGGACGGGCACTACTACATGAGGGTCCCAGGAGGCCAAACGCGGCCAACGCATTCGTAAAATCAGTGCTGGTGGCTTCCTCGCCGAGACCATTCTGGAGTTTCTAACTGCTCGCGAACCCAGGGGAAAGGGGAGGGGAGGGGTCGAGGCCCCCCCAAAACCGCAAGCCGTCTCGCTCGCACCCGCCCTCCCAACACATAGGTAGTACCCGAGTCTCAGCACATCGCCGAGGAGCGCCACGCATGCCATGTGTGCCACGGGTTCAGGCGCACCACGCATCTTGAAGGCCCAAGCGTGCGAGGCGCGGCACGTGCTCTACGAGCGCAACGCGCGCCACGTGCTCCACGTGCTCGGCGCGCGCAGCGCGTGCGAGGTGCGCCATTGCACAGCCGACACTAGGTGGATTCAGCGCTGTCCTTTGACAAGGATGGTTGGCCTGCGCGCATCAAGCAATATGCCGGCACCCCCGCCATCCTTGTCAAAAACCAATGCAGGGTGGTCGCGGGGTGCCCGCCGAGTGGTCGCGGGGCGCCCGCGCATGCTCCGAATTTGGAGGCGAAGTGCATTGTGTATTGTTTCTATCAAGGACGGTCGGCTTGCGCGCAACATGTGCGCAACACAGCATGCTGGCACCCCGCCGCCCATGTCAAAAACCAATGCAGAGTGGTCGCGGGGCGCCCGCGCATGCTCGAGATTTAGAGGCAGAGTGCATTCTGTATTGTTTTTGTGACAGGGATGCTGGGGGTATTGGCATGTCCCGGGTCGGCCCACAGTCGGGTAGGGGAAGGGGTGATCACTAGAGAGGAGCAGTGGTAAGCCCCTCCTCAAGGGGAAGAGGGAGGATGTAAAAGGATTCCCGCTAGACCACCTACGCCCTGAAGGGCTGCTGGGATCCGCCGGGGAGCCTCGCCGAAGACACGGACCATCGGCGCCCCCGGATACGTGTACAGTCGGGGCGCTGAGGAAGGAACCCTTTTCGTTGGGGAGGGGCTCGGTGTTCCTTAGTTGTTTTGTAGTTCGCCTTTGGTTTTGCTTAGGGTTTCGATGGGAAATCGAAGTTTAACTTATGGGAAAAAGGAGCCTCGTTACTTATTTAGGGTTCCTTAGGTCAACGCCCCGACTGTATAGCTCCCCCTGGGCTGGTCGCCCCTATCGTGAAGTCGGACACGTCCCTCCACAGGAGGAATATTCAAAAATAGCCCAAACACAAAAAAGTCAAGGGACGATGTTTCAATGTGTTGAAATATGGTTTGACACATGTCTAATTTTCGTCCGAAACCGGCCTGTGGGAGGACATGCCCGACCTAACCCCAACGCCGACCCCGAGCGTGGGCGCGCGATCTGCGGCGCCGAGACAACAACTTTGGACCTCCGACGAGCGCGCCCTTCCGCAGCACGCCAGCAGCAGGCCGCGCAAACTCGCGCCGCGGCCTCGCGCGGCCCTTGCCCAAACGGACCGAAGGTGATGGGCCAGTGCTCCACCACCACTACCATAGATAGGACAGGGGAGGTCCTCCTCCTCCTCCTCCTCCTCCTCTGCCTCCTCCTCCTCCTCCTCCTCCTCCTCCTCCTCCTCCTCCCCCTTGTCCTACCTATCGTAGTTGATGATGGAGAATCGGCCAATCTGAAGGCGAGGCGCGGGGTGCCTGCGTGCCTCCCAGGCCTGGCGCCGCACCACACGGGCTCGCGCTGGCTGGGACAAAGCGACCCCAGCGGGGGGCAGCGGCGGGGCCGTTCCTGCTCGGGTATGGCCAGGACCCCAGGTAAGGGGGCCCGGTTAGTGGTAGGGCCCCGGAGCCTTCGAATTGGCCAGAATCATTAAACCAGGTCTGCCGTAGCTGGTGTTTTTTCGGGCGACGGCAGTACCGGCGAGTGGAAATGGGACGGGGGGGCGCCCCCGGTACAGATCACTAAACCAGGTTCTTGGATCGGTGCCTTGGGCCCCCCTGGCGGCGCCTCCGGCGCCGCCCCTGGCGCGCTCCGCGCGCCAGGGAGGGGCTCCAGCGCAGATCCAAGGAAACCGCGCGGACCGTCAAAAGTTTATGCTCGTATCGTTTGTTCTTCTTCCATACCTGGAGGGGCAAGGCGAAGCCAGGAGGACGAGGACAAACTCGGGTGAGGATAGATTGGAATCTTTGAGATCCGGCGGCTCTGGAGGGTGCCTCGGGCGCCGTGGCCTCCTCAGAGCGTTCCGAAACACTCTACGAGCGTTCCGGAAGTGAGAGCGTTCCGGAACGCCTTGGAGCGGATTCATCCGCGTCCTAGCCCCGTCCGAGGTGCTCGTGTGCAGCCCGAAGCCATGACAGGCAGATCGGGACAGGACGGGCACGAACTCTCCACCGCACACGACTGGTCCTGGACTCGCTGCAGACGGCTTTCTTCATTACAGTAATCATGGGCCCCTTGTTCAACGCAACCATCCAGCTTTCGTGCCGAAGACCGATGGAAACCGCCGAAGACCGCAGGAAGACCGCCGATGACCGTCAGAAGACCGAACAAGACCGCCAAAGACCGCCAGAAGACCGCCGAAGACCTCGCAGAGCTGGTGAGTAAAGAGTGGTCCATTGTCATTACATCGGCGCCAGGAGGCACCAGCAAAACCAGCTACGTGCGAGCTGATTCGCCACCCCCCTCTTTCGTAGTCCCCCTTTTCCCTTCTCGTCCGTCTCGATGCGTCCTTCTCGCCGACCCTATCCATCCCTCCTCGACCGCCCTCCTCCCTTTCCTCCTGCTCCTCCTCGTCCTCCTCCTCCTCCTCCTCCTCCTCCTCCTGCTCTTCCTCCGCCCCAGGCTGGCTCGGACCTGCGGGCCACAGGGGCCCGTTTGTCTCAGCCCCCAGCCTGCTGCCCCAGGGGCGGTGGGCGTCACGGACGGCCGAGGGCGCCGCCATCGGGAGCCTTCCCCTGCCTGGCACAGGCGGCTGCGGAGGCGGCGAGCGGAGGCTCGCGGCTTGCTGGCAGTCGTACGTGCGAGGCGGCTGCTGCGTGGGCACCACGGCGACGGCCACCTCGCCGACATGGGTGCGGATGGCGGCAAGCCTCGGTCGAGGGCACCTTCGAGGGCGTCGTCGCGACCAAGGTCGGAGGGCGGGGAGATGTGGCGATGCTCCCAGCCCGACTGCCACTGTGCCAAGAACCAGGCGCGGTGGCGATGGTGCAAGCACTGCGGAGCAGAGCGCGACGGCGGGGACTCGCAGCCGCCGTGGAAGAAGGATCGTGCTCGTCCTGCTGGTGGCGGAGCTGCTCATGCTTGGGGTCGTGGTGAGGTGGACCTCGGAGTGGACGCCATGTCGCTTTTGCTGAGGGCAAAGGAGACAAGGAGATGGCCGACAGATACCGTGCTGCCATCCAGGCCAAGTCCCAGGCCGCCACCACGGCCCTCTCCAAGGAGGAGTTGCGTTCCATGGTCACGTTGGCTGAGAAGTCAGGTGATGTGCAGACGGCCAAGAAGTACAAGCAGCTCTTGGACCAGCTTGGCAAGGGCAGCGAGCAGCCAGCTCAACTCAGGGCCAACAAAGCGCATGCGAAGGTCCGCAAGCTCAAGGGCAAGCTGGAGGCGGAGAATGCGGTGCTCCAGGACCTGCTCGCGCAAGTGGACAAGCAGCGCGTGGTGGTGGCCGAGTTGGTCCCCGAGCTCGAGAGCGCTGAGGCCGACTACAAGGAGGCGGTGGCCGAAGCCGCAGCAGGTGTGGGAGCCCCTGGCAAAGCTGCGGCGGCTGATGCTGGGGGGCCGCTCAAGCTCTCCTTGGCCAAGCTCATGGACGGGGACTTGGACGACCTGGACCTCGACGACGACGGGCTCTTCGGCTACGCGGAGTTCGAGGAGCTCGATCCCGAGGTCTTGGCGGAGGCGAAGCGCAGGAAGAAGCAGATGCTCGAGTCCTTCAAGCAGATGGCGGGCAGCTTCTTCGGCGAAGTGCGCCAGAAGGGAGAGGCCGTGCAGGCTGAGCACAAGGCCTTGCAGGAGCGGCTGGCGGCGAAGAAGCGCCGTGCGGCAGATGAGGAGGAGTCCAAGGAGGAGCCAGAGCCTGCAGCAGTGGGACAGCCTGGGAAGCCTGCTGCGCCTGAAGGGGCGGGCGATCCTCCTGCTGGCCAGCCAGGCACTGCGGGTGGAGCTGGTGACAGCGAGCAGCTCAAGGCCGAGGCTCGGGCTGCGGTCGCAGCGGCTTCGGCGAAGGGCGCAGGCAAGGGTGCGGCCGCTGCAACGGCGGGCGCATCAGAGTGTGGGTAACACGTTACGAGGCATTCTGGTACATGGCAGTCGGTCAGCTCGATCGACTAGGGGTGGCCGTGTACGTTTCAACTACTGCGACGTGGCCAAGGCTGGTGGGCAGTCGAGGCTTGCGAAAGGCAGTACCTCTTCTTCTACGTCGGCTACGTCAGCGGCGGTGTCCGCGTCGACTGGTTCGGCCCCATCGTCGCCTGGCACGACGCGTAGGCCGAGCTGCTCGCCGGACCCCCCATCCACCCCTGGCAGCCGTCAATGTTGCCAGAGGCCCCCCAATGGGGGATAATGGAGGGGGAGCGCCCCCCGCCGCGGGCGGACCCTCGGCAGTTTTCCCAGTGGACGGCTCCACGTTCCCCTGGTCCCAGTCGGTCGGGAACGGTAAAGCCCTGGGCGCAAGCCTTGCGCCTTCTGGGCAGGGCGAGGGAGTGCGTCCCTGGGCGGCTGCTGAGAGGGGTGCGGAGTCGGCGGGCTCGCCGACTCATTGTCGTGTTCACGTGGCGGGCGATGGCGGCCCTTCTCGGCGTGGGGAGAAGAGGCGGCGATCAGCTACTCCTTCGAGTGCATCGCCATGTACTTCTACCAGTGCTCGCGGGACTGTCAGCACGGCGAGCGGAGCGCCAACGTCGGCCTCGGCGCGCCCGTCGACCACCGCGGGGGCTCCGAGCCCGACAGCGACTTCGGGGTCGTCTTCTGAGGGGGCTGCTGGAGGCAGCCCCCGCGTTCTTCTGCCCTATGCGCCGTTCTCGGCCTGTGCTGTCTGTCACCCAGGGCCCCCCAGTCAGATAGGAGCCACTAGCTCTTTCGACTTTCTGCAGGCACCCCAAGTGCCGCCCGACCCTTTTGGTTTCGGCCTCAGAGTGGAGACGTGCAACGCCACTTGCTGGAACTCGTTCAAGGAGTGGCTGAGCAACACCACGGCTCACATCATTTGTCTGCAGGAGCACCACATCGTGGGTCGGTCGGCTATCAAGGAGGCGACCTCGTGGTGCAGTCGTCACGGCTGGAAGGCCACCCTCTGTCCTGCGATTCTTGGTCAAGGGGAAGGCTCCTCAGGGGGCGTGGGCATACTTGCTCGGGAGTTCCTTGGTTTGCATGAGCCTCTGTGGGGCTCCGTTCTCGCTTCTGGACGTCTGGCGAATGCTCTAGTTCATCTTCCAGGGGATGCTCCGTTTCTGGTCATCTCGGCGCATCTGTTGGACAGTGAGGGGCTCTCGAGCAGAAACTTGGATCTTCTTAGTACCGCAGGGGCTGTTGTGAAGATGTCTGGGCATCAGGCTATTCTGGGGGGAGACTGGAATATGGCGCCTGAGCTGCTTTTGGAGTCTGGTTTTCCTGGGGAGCTGGAAGGGTCCCTGATCAAACCGTCGGGCTCGGGGACATGCAGATCGTTGGGAGGTCTGAATTTCTTTGATTATTTTGTTTGCACTGGCGGCATAGCGAAGGGCACCCAGGAGACGAGCATCGCGCAAGTGGCGCAGCTGTCGCCGCACAAGCCCGCCCACCTACAGTTGCACCCTCGGCTGTCTCAGTTATGCGCGCTCACTTTTCGCAAGCCACCGCCGGTTCCGAAGGAGAGGCCGACTGGGGTTGGTCGCGCGCCCCCCGATTGGAGCAAGGTGCAGAACGTTGCCGAGGGGTGTCTGGGGACTGCGCTCACTGGAAATCGTTCGGAGGCCCAAAGTATGTTAGATTGGGCCTACGGCCTTTGGGCTGACCTGGCTGAGCAGGAGCTATGTGACCTGGCTCAGGAGACGCTGCCCTTTTACGGTGCCCGCAGTAAGTCACCGCAGCTGCACTGGGCCCCCATCATCAAGGACAAGGCCCCCCCTTTCAGGCACCCCAAGCTGTTCGCGGGCAAGTGGGTTTCTCGTCGGTTCCAGGACCTGATGATCGAGTTTCGGGAGGGAGCTCCTGAAGTCCAGAAGGCCCTTGAGGCTATCTTGGACCCACCGTCGATCGTGCTGATGAAGGGGTGTAACGAATGGGACCAGTATCTTGACACCATCCAAGCTCTTGCGCGAGCGCTACCGTCACCAGAAAGGGCGGCCCTCATGCTCGCACTGGAACCAGGCTGAGTGGCTGGAGGCTGCTCAAGGCGTGCTCTCACTTGTGCAGAAGTATGTTGTCAAGCTTCAAGCCGAAGCTCGTCGAGACGGTGAGGTCGGGTGGAAAAAGTGGCCCCTCACTAAAATCAAGGAGGGGGGGGGGGGGGGGGGGGGGGGGAATGCGCACCCGGCCTCAAAGGAGGCCCCTGGTTGGAAGCCTACCACGACCTGGTCCGCGGGAGGTTTGGTCCTTTCGGGCCCTCTGAGTTTGCTCAAGAGTGAGGCCTCGAGCTGGGCCAAACTTTGGGAGGCGACTTCGGAGGCTCCTGATCGCATGTTTGAGGGGGTGTGTCAGCCTCTTCCCTTGGCCCCACCAGATCGCATTAGGTCTGTCTCGGCTGCCTTCAAGCAGCCCACGGCCCAGGCAGTGGACGGGTTTCATATGCGGCATTACTCGTGGCTCTCCGACGCCAGCCTGCAGGTGGTCAGCCTTTTTTTCGCGATCTTCGAATCGCTCTCCAGCTTGCCGCGCCGGCTCCAGATTGTCCAGGTGGCTCTTCTATCCAAAGCGTCAGGGAGGTATAGGCCCAATGGGATTGTTCGTTCCCCTGTTCAGGCTTTGGGGCAAGTGTAGAAGGGGGCTGGCGGCGGAGTGGGAGGCCAGAAACGCTCGTGCCTTTTTCTCTGGCAGTTCTTTCGCTTGCGCTGCTGACACGGTCTGGCGGCAGGCTGCTCGAGCCGAGCTTAGCACGAGCAAGGGGGAGGTTTCGGCGATGCTTCTCTGGGACATGACGAAGTTGTATGGAAACTTCTCCCATCGTAGATTGGAGGAGGAGGCCAGGAAGTTTGGGTTCCCTGTGCAGATAACTCAGCTGTGCATCCAGGCCTACAGGTACGGACGATTTGTTAGCATGGCCCCTGCGGTGGCGGGGCCTTTCTTTGCTCGTAGAGGAGTGGTGGCTGGATGCTCCATGGCCACGACCCTGGTCCGTGCTTATATCCTCGGGGCGATGAGTAACCTCCGTCTTCCCAGGGGTGTGTTCCTGGCTCAGTTTATCGATGACTCGGGTCTGGACTCCACGGGGAAAGCTCAGGACGTGCTTTTCGGCATCAAGGAAGGTTCGAGGCAACTGGAGTACGCGCTGGTCCACGAGTGCGGCTGCTCGATCTCGCTCTCCAAGGCAGGCCAGGACAACCTTGTCTGCTCGGGCGGATCGGTGGCCAGGGAGCTTCAGCTTTCCCTCGGCGACCGCACGGGATCCCTGTGCGATAGCGTCGTGGATTTGGGCATTGACTGTACAGCAGGTCGGTCCAGAAGGAAAGCGTATATCAAGAAGGCCCTCAGAGAGTCCAAGTTCAAGATTCGCATGGCCAATCCGAAGGCTAAAACGCGCAAGGTCAGGGGCATGAAAAAAAAAGCAGGTCACCCCCCATGCCAAAAAGATCTGGGTCTCGGGGCCGCTTCCTGGGGCCCTGCGTGGATCCGAATGCCACGGGATTTCGGACGGGGAGCTCCACCGTGTTCGGCAGCAGGCTGGGTCCGTGATGGGGCCGAGCTGCAAAGGGAGATCTCTCACTAGCCATCTGATCATGGAAGACGAGCATACGTGGCTCGCGGCGGTTGCACCTATTGTAAGATATTCCAAGGAGCTCTGGTGTGCCCATGCAGGTGAATACCGTTGGTGTTTCAGTTTCGCGGAGCTCCGCGAGGCCTGCTGCGTGTTCTTCCAGAAGAAGCCGCCTTCTACTTGGCGCGAGGTCACGGGTCCTTTCTCGGCCATGTACATGTGCCTGCGGAGAATCCAGTGGAAGTTCATAGATTGGGTCACGCTGGAAAACGATGTCGGGGAGGAGCTGGTTTTAACGGAGGTCAGCCCAGGGCTTTTGAAGGTATTGTTGCGTATTGCTGTGCTTCGAAGCCTGGAGCGGGCTGCTGCCCAAAAATCAGTCCTGGAGGTCCCGAGGTTATGTCGCGATGTGCTCAAGCGTTCACTTCACTCGAGCAAGGTTTCACCATCTGGCAACGCGGCCATCAGAGCTATCGGTTGTGATGCCAGCTGGACTCGAGCCAGAGCTTGCTGCCTTGGACACCAGCTTGAATCCGTCGGGCGCCCGTTGTGCGGTCAAGGACCTGACACGCCACTGCACAGATTGTGGCACTGCAAGGCCTGCGCCGAGGAGCGAGCTGTAATAGTAACGAAGACGTGCCAGGAGCTGGTGGACTCTATGGACGAAGAAAACCCGCAAGATCTTCTCCTAATCACCCGAGGCATCTTCCCGCACCCAGGTGACCACTGGCCCCGGCCCGACAAGGAGTGTAAGACCTTGTGGCAATGGGAGGATGAGGTCAAGGAGGATGAGCAGTTGGTGATGGGAGAGCTTTTCCTGGACGGGAGCTGCACCAGGCGTATGGTGCCAGAACTCAACAGGGCGGCCTGGGGTCTTGCGATTTTCGATCGGGCTTTCAGGTTCTTTGGGCGTGTTTTCGGCATTGTTTATGCTGGCCTCCCCCAAACTTCCCAGGCTGGAGAGTTTGTTTCATTTGGGTGCTCTAGCCAGGTGGTTGAAGGCCAGTGTGATATGTATATTGATTGTGCCAATGTTTACGTCCAGGCTCATCGACCCCTGGGTGACCAGTTATTTTACCAGAGGCCCTATGCTGGGCTAATGTTGCACGGTCAGAGAGCGTCTCACTATATACGTTATGTGAGGAAAGTCAAAGCACACCTATCCCTCGAGGAAGAGGGTGTGCCCGAGGAGGAAATGCAGCTCCGCAGAGGGAATTCCCAGGCTGATCAGGCCGCGAAGGCTGGCGTCCGCCTGCACGAAGCACCGCCCCCAGATCAGGTGCAGGCTCTGGACAAAGTTTTGATTGTCGCGCAGACTGTGTGCAAGCTTGCTGCGGCGCTGCTCTTTAAGTGGCCCAGGCTCGATGTGAAAAATGTGGAGCTTGCCGCCCCAGAGAGGCGGGCCCGTGAAGGGCATCCTGTCCGCCCCCAGCATGACTGGGAATTCGTGGCTGGCAGGTGGAGATGCCGTATCTGTCTCAAGGCCTCTCGGTCTCAGCTCCGCCCACCCTCGTGCGGTTGCTCGGGAGTGTGTGGCGATTGGGATTTCGCTGAGATGGAACGGAATGGTCACTTCGTTGTCGGCCTTCCGTGTGACGACGGCTCCGTTTTGCATATCTGCGCGCGGTGTGCGTGTCATGCGGGCCACGGGTCTCTCAATAAGTCCAACCTTAGTGGCAGGTGTGGCCAGGAAATGACAAGTCAGAAGAGATGTCTGCGGCGCCGCGTGCTCAAAGGGTTCTACCCCAGTTACAGGCCCACACTGAGGGTAGACCCTGAAGGCATTCAAGACCTCATGGAGGGGACGGCGTGGAGTCTGGAGTGGGGGGGGGATGTGGCGCTGCTTCTTCCGCTGGGTGCCAGGCTGTCTCAGCGCCAGCGGGAGGTGTTGACCTGCGGGCTGCTGGGGCAGAGGCCGCCCAGTTCCGTTTCGAGGAGGATCCTCGAATCGAGTTGCCCTGTGTTCCGTCCCCATCTCGGCGTGGAGCAAGAGAGGCACCTTTTGCCTCGGTGCTCGCACACCGTGACGAGGGCGACTCGAGTTCAGACTAATGCCTGCTCCTCTTCCTCCTCCTCGATCCCCCTCCAGGTGCTCGTGGGCCCCCAGAGCGGGAGACCGACCCTCCCTCTCGCACGGCGCAGGGTCACACACCGCTCCTGTGCGGGATTTGTGGTAGGCCTCCATGTTAAGTCGGGCGCGTCCCTCTACAGCAGGAATATTCAAAGATTGTCCAAAAATATTATGGGGACGGCTTTCCGAGTATTTGTTGGCTATTGTTGAGTAGTTGTTTGCATATTGTCGCTTTTCATCCAGAGTTCGCCTGTAGGAGGACACGCCCGACCTAACCTTAATGGCTTGGCTTTGGTGGCCTGGCGTGAGGCCTTTGGGTTCAATGTTGGGCCCCGCTTGGGGTGGCCTTCGCTTGCCTGGCGCGGGGGTTGGTCGCCCCTCCTCTCTTTTCGCCTGCGTGCGAGGGGCCACACCGATGTGCGAGGGGCCACATCGATGGGCCCGAATCGTCAGCACCCTCCTCGATGCTCATTTTTCCATCCACTTTCCTCAGGAGGGGAAGAATAGACGGGCACAAGCTGTCGTCGATTCCGAGGAAAAATATGGGAAGTGGAGGGCACGAGGAACATTCAGAAAGTACGGGGAAACATGGGGAATCTTGGGATCTGCGCCTCTCAATTCGCGTGCCCCTGGGGCCCAGTGCTGCCCGACCCGATCCCAGGCTGGACGACAGAGCCCGGGGGCTCAGCAAGGGCCCCGCGGAGGCCGAGAAGGTGGCCAAAGACCCCCCGCCGCGGCAGCTTCTCGGGCGACGCGCGCGTGCCTGGGCCCTTCCCTCTCTTTCCCCCCTTCTCCTCTCTGTCTCTCTCCCTCCCTCCTCTCTCTTCCTCCCTGTCTCTTTCCCTCCCTCCCCCCCTCCCTCCCTCCACCTCCCTCCCTCCCTGTCTCTTGCCCTCCTTCTCCTCTCTGTCTCTCCTCGCCGTCCGATGCGGGCCGCTCCGATCCTGTCGGGCGCTCCTCGGCCACGCGCAGAGGGGCGCAGGGGGAGGAGGGAAGGCTTCTTAGAAGGCGCGGGCCTCATCTGCAGATGTAGGGCCGCCGCCTTCTGAGAAGCAGCCTCTTTCCAAGAAGCCTTTCCCCCTCCCCCTGCCCCCCCTCCCAGACCCAGGTCTGGGTTGTGCGCGCCGCCACTGGGAACGGTTCCCCCCTATCTTAAAGCAGTGGCGAAGCGTCCTGGCTCGCCTAAAAGCCCACCGAAGAATGTTCTCTAAGAACCTTTTTGTGGTTTGCGCGAAGTGTTCTAAGAACATTTCTGGCTGGGTCCGTCTTGTTTTAACCCGTCGGGTTCATGTTCTCAGAGCACTGCTTTTGTTATTCGAACTTTGGGGGGTTCTACAATCTAGGATTAAGTCGGGCCTGTCCCTCTACAGGAGGATTATTCAAAAACAGTCCAAAAATATTATGGGGACTATCTTTTGATTATTTTTTGACCATTTTTGAATATGTTTTGAGTATTTCTCATGTTTCCTCGAAAATCCCTCTGTAGGGGGACAGGCCCGACTTAGATCTGGGAACACGTCGTGGCAGGCCTATAGGACTGCCGGGGCGGTCGGCCCCTGCTCAACCTCGGGGCAGCTCCCGCATCGGGCCCCGGCGCGCGCAGCCGAGGGGACCTCGGCGGCCGCGCGACGGTGCCCGGCCTTGCGCTGGCCTCCTCGGCAGGGCGAGGAGGACCGAGGGAGGGCGGGCATCGATGGAGGAGGAGGAGGAGGGGGAGGGGAGGAGGAGGAGGAGGAGGAGGAGGAGGAGGAGGAGGAGGAGGAGGAGGAGGAGGAGGAGGAGGAGGAGGAGGAGGAGGGGGCGCAGGGCTCATTTCGACTCCCCCGACTCGATTCGATTTCGATGGATTCCGAGTCGACTCGACTTTGGATTCCGATCTGGGTTCCGATCTCTCACTGGGCGCACATACAAGCCTGCCGATGTTTCCGCCGATTCGGCATTTTCCGACCCGGCTGCCGATCTCCGCCGATCCGATCCATGTCGATCGCCGACTCGACTCGTCGATTCGACCGACTTTGGGCTCTCCTGGGGGAGGGCGGGAGGAGGGGGACCCAGACCTCCTCGCGTTGTGAGAGAATTACGACGGGAGGTTGTTCGCTACCTTCGGCCTCCAGGGGCCTTCCCCTGGCCTGGGGACTGTCACAGAACGACTCGGAACGAAAAGCCGGCCCCCAGGAAGGGGTCTGGGCCCCTGGGGGCCGACGTCTCAAACAGATATCATACGACGTCGAGGGTCTGGGGAGGGGCCCCAGCGATGCGGCCAGGTGGTGCGCGCCCTCCTCCTCGTCCTCCCCCCCCCCGGGGCTCTTTAGAGCCCGACGGGGGGATGCGCGCACACGCCGCCTCCTCTCCCCCGCCTGCTCCCGTTGGCGTGGTCTGCTGGCCCGCCTCAGCCCTCTCCTTACAGTGGGGGCCCATGCCAAGAGGCACCCTGCTCGCCTCCAGGGTGCCCTCGATCTCTTGGGCTTCGATGTTTTTTCTGTGGAAAGCGTAACGTCCCCACACCAAAGGTCAATGGACGTCCTGGGGTCTCAGGGTTGGGTTTCTTGTGGAAGGCTTCTTGTGGACTGGCCTCCACTGTATCCGGCGCCCGGGGGGGGGGGGAGGAGGAGGGGGATGCGGAGGAGGAGGAGGAGGAGGAGGAGGAGGAGGAGGAGGAGGAGGAGGAGGAGGAGGGGGAGGGGGAGGGGGAGGGGGAGGGGGAGGCAGCGGAGGTGGAGGTGGAGGAGAAGGGCCAGTTTAATCGCAAAACGCGCACACGACGTTACAATGAAACTTCCTTCCAAGTTTACTCATCATAGGTCCCTGAAAGCACGTAATGTGTTCTCGTTTCGGGGAGTGGCCCATTCGAAGACAAGCGTCTGAGAATGTTCACTCATGCCAAAACACAGCTCCTGGTTCTACACACTGCGGAACAACGTGACGGTTGCGTCCGGACAATCCTAAATATTGTCAGAGCATTGTTCTTGGGACTTCAGCACTTTGAACCAACGTAAGTGTTGCGTCTTGACAAACCTAGATCGTGCCAGAACACAGTTCTTAGGACTTCGACCATGCGAATCCTCGGGCCGGTTTCAATTTACAATGCGAATGTGCCCCGCGCTACGGCAAGAGCCACAGTTTGAAAGGGAGTTTGCCTCATCCTTGACACTGCTGCAAGTGTTCGGGACGAATGCGCGCAACGCTAAGGCGAGAGCCATAGTTTGAAAATTATCAGCCCTCCATCCGTGAAGCTGCCCCTCCACCCGTGAAACTGGCATAAGACGAATGCGCGCGGCGTTAGGCGAGAGCAACCCTTTGGAAGCCACCCGCCCTCCATCCGCGTCACTGGGGCAAACTGTTAAGACGACATGTGCGCGGCGCTAAGACGAGAGCCACATGTTGAAAACCATCCGCCCTCCATCCGTGAAGCTGCTGCATGCTGTTTGAGACGAATGAGCGCGGCGCGAAGAAGGCGAGAGCCACAGGTTGAAAAGGACCCGCCTTCCATCCGTGAAACTGTTGCAAAGTCCGGCGCGACAGGGAAGAGTTAACGAGGGATAGAGGAGGAGGGGGAGGGGGAGGAGGAGGTGGGAGGGAAAGGGGGAGTGGGAGGAGGACGGGGAGGGGGAAGAGGGGCAGGGGGAGGGAGAGCGGGGGGGAGGGGGAGGAGGGGCAGGAGGAGGGAGAGAGGGGGGAGGGGGAGGAGGAGGAGGAGGAGGAGGAAGACGAAGAAGATGACGAAGAAGAAGACGAAGAAGAAGAAGAATAAGAAGACGAAAACGAAGGCGAAGAAGGAGGAGGAGGAAGAGGAGGAGTAGGAGGAGGAAGCCCCGAGCCTGAAGTCCGTTCATCGTCAAAAGGAGGAGGAGGGAGGAGGAGGGGGAGGAGGAGGAGGTGGAGGAGGTGGATCGGTGCTTTCGGGGGGGGTCCCTGGGGCCTCCAGAAGTTTCCGTGGACATGGGTGTCCTCCAGAGGTCTCTTGGGATTTCCATCTAGGCCTCCCAAGTGGTGTCCGAGCAGACGTGGTCGAACGATCGCTCCGCATCGACGACGCGGCTCGATGTGGAGCCAGACACATCGTCGACGTCGCCGATGCATCGGCGGTGCGGCGCGATCCTCCGACCCCGTCCACTCGACCCCCATTTGGGAGGTCATCGCGCCTTGTTATCATTGTGACTGTGAGTATCGCTCGTCGCCCTGCGGGGGTTCTTCCCCAACTCTCTGAGATGCAGTGCCCACCACCATTTGGGAGGTCTCCTGGGACCTCCAGAGACGCCCGGAGCCCCCCGACGGCCTCCAGAGAGCCGCCCAGTGCCAGGAAACTCGAGCCCCTCGCCGGCGCCGGCAGGGAGTTGCTATCACTCCATTCCATCCTCACCGAGCTTCTTCGATGCTCGTTTCGGGGACCTTCCTGGAGCCCACCTAACGGATCTGTTCGACCCCAGTTCGACTCAAGTTCGATTCAGGTTCGACTCAGGTTCGACTCAGGTTGGCCCCAGGGTCGACCCATATCGACCGACGTTCGACGCAGCTTCGACGCACGAGTGGAGCGAGTGGCTCCAGGAAGGTCCCCAGAACGAGCATCCAAAGCCTCCCTGGGGCAAGCCTGGACCGAGATCTCGGTGGATGCGGACGGCCTTCTGGCCCGGTCTGTGGAGCCGATCGATGTGCCACAGGGCTGGGGCCTGCGGAGGCTGGGGCTGGACACTGGCTGTCGCTCTCCCAGCGGTCGGGGCAGAAGGGAACTGCAGCATTGGGCAGGCACTGTCGGAGGTCCACGTGGACTTCCTGCCCTGGCGGTGGACCCCATCTCCGGCGCGCGAAGCGCGCGTCCAGCGCCCGGCCAAGAAATCCGCGGGGGCCTTCGAAAGCTGGTCGCTCGTGCTGTCTTCACCGAGCGCGTTCCACTACTCGCAATGTGCCCACTCACGAACGCCCGAAAACAAATTAAATGGTTGCCTCGACGTGATGGATCGCAAATGCCCCGCGGCGGATCCAGGCCATTCGCGAGTAGTTACTCTGCGAGTAGTGGAACGCGCATATCTAGTTATCGAAACGTCCGCCTCCGCCTCTTCGTTTGGGCCCGAGGGAAACTCTCGGGCCAGGCGCGCGCGCGCCGCGCGGCCGCGCGACAGCGCGCCCGCGTCCAGCGTTCGCGCTGGCTTCCAGCCGCTGCCTGGGTAGGTCGTTCATCAGGAGAGAAAGAAAAAACACAGACACAGAGAGTCGTCGATCCCCAGGGAAGAGAGGGGAGACTGTGGGCAGCGGGGGGGGAGGACGAACGCCCAGGAAATAGATAGAAAAGCATGGGGGGGGTCCTGGGAGTTGGTGATCGTTTTTTCATTCATTGTTTTGCCGATCGGCGCGGGCCCTCGCACCCCCCCTCCCCCCCCGCATGGAGTAGATCTTGGCTGTTTTCGGCGCCTGTTTCGAGCGGGTCGGGTCTCCCCCCTAGGACGCACGGTTGCAAACAGTCGCACCAAGCAGAGGTCCAGAGCCAGACCCCCCCCCCTCCCCTTCTCCCCCTCTTCCGCCCAGTGACGAAACGCCGAGTAAACAAAACCGCTCACTTGTTTCTACAGTCGGGGCCCTGAAGAAGGAACCCTTTTCGTTGGGGAGGGGCTCCGCGTTCTTTAAGTGTTTCACAGCTTGCCTCAGGCTTTCCTTATGTTCCCCATGGGAAATCGAAGTTTAACTTGTGGAAAAAAGGGGCCTCGTTCTTTATCTAGGGTTCCTGAGGTCAACGCCTCGACTGTAGGACGCACGGTTGCAAACAGTCGCACTAAGCAGAGGTCCAGAGCCAGACCCCCCCCCCCTCCCCTCCCCCCTTCCGCCCAGTGACGCAACGCCGAATAAAAAAGACCCTCATTTGTTTCTACTCGCGCGGGTGTCCCCGGGCCCCTTCGGCTGCGCTGCTGCGGCCTGCGCCGCGCAGGTCGGAGACGGGCAGGAGGTGGCCGGCGGGCCGGGAGCGCGCGCCGTGGCCTTGCCTTCAGTCGGGCGTGTCCCCCTACAGGGGGATTCTCGACTTTGAATATAACATGCTCAATTACTCCGACGGTAGGACCCCACATGAGAATCTGTTTAGCTTACCCTTTGCCCTTTCCTCCTCCCCCTGGCGGACACCCTCTCCTCTCGCCCCCTGCACTGCCCTCTCTTCCCCCTTCTATTTCTCTTCCTCCTCCTCTTTCTCCTCCTCTTTCTCCTCCTCCTCCTCCTCCTCCTCCTCCTCCTCCTCCTCCTCCTCCTCCTCTCGCGCCACCTCCTCCTCGTCGTCGGCCTCCCCCATGCCCCTTCCCTCCTCATCCCCCTGCCTTTTCTCCATGTGCACCTCCCCTTCCCCCTCGTCGGGGCAAGCAAATCCATTTTCCTCAGCGCCGTCGACGCCTCGGCCAGCGCCTCGGGAAGCGGGCCCCATACGGAGGGTGCTCCCGCCTGAGACTTCCTCGCAATTCACTCACAGACGAGGCTCCCGCTCGAGACTTCCTCCATATTCAGCTCTCAAGAGCTCAAAAGTGACGACGGTTGCACGTTGCGGATGACCCGCTCGGATTCGAACATGAAGCGCGGGCCCCATAGGGAGGGGGCTCCCGCCTGAGACTTCCTCGCAATTCACTCACAGACGAGGCTCCCGCTCGAGACTTCCTCCATATTCAGGTCTCAAGAGCCCAATAGTGACGACAGTTGCACGTTGCGGATGACCCGCTCGGATTCGAACATGAAGTGCGGGCCCCATAGGGAGGGGGCTCCCGCCTGAGACTTCCTCACAATTCACTCACAGACGAGGCTCCCGCCTTATACTTCCTCTATATTCCGGCCTCAAGAGCCCCAAAGTGACGACAGTTACACGTTTCGGATGACCCGCTCGGATTCGAGCATGAAGTGCGGGCCGCATAGGGAGGGGGCTCCCGCCTGAGACTTCCTCGCAATTCACTCACAGACGAGGCTCCCACTCGAGACTTCCTCCATATTCAAGCCTCAAGAGCCCAAACGTGACGACAGTTACACGTTTCGGATGACCCGCTCGGATTACCAACATGAAATGCGAGCCCCATAGGGAGGGGGTTCCCGCCTGAGACTTCCTCGCAATTCACTCACAGACGAGGCTCCCGCACGAGACTCCATATTCAGGCCTCAAGAGCCCAAAAGTGACGACAGTTACACGTTGCGGATGACCCGCTCGGATTCGAACATGAAACGCGGGCCCCATAGGGAGGGGGTTCCCGCCTGAGACTTCCTCGCAATTCACTCACAGACGAGGCTCCCGCTCGAGACTTCCTCCATATTCAGGTCTCAAGAGCCCAAAAGTGACGACAGTTGCACGTTGCGGATGACCCGTTCGGATTCGAACATGAAGTGCGGGCCCCATAGGGAGGGGGCTCCCGCCTGAGACTTCCTCGCAATTCACTCACAGACGAAGCTCCCGCTCGAGACTTCCTCCATATTCAGGTCTCAAGAGCCCAAAAGTGACGACAGTTACACGTTTCGGATGACCCGCTCGGATTCGAACATGAAGTGCGGGCCCCATAGGGAGGGGGCTCCCGCCTGAGACTTCCTCGCAATTCACTCACAGACGAGGCTCCCGCTCGAGACTTCCTCCATATTCAAGCCTCAAGAGCCCAAAAGTGACGACAGTACACGTTTCGGATGACCCGCTCGGATTCGAACATGAAGTGCGGGCCCCATAGGGAGGGGGCTCCCGCCTGAGACTTCCTCGCAATTCACTCACAGACGAGGCTCCCGCTCGAGACTTCCTCCATATTCAGGTCTCAAGAGCCCAAAAGTGACGACAATTGCACGTTGCGGATGACCCGCTCGGATTCGAACATGAAGTGCGGGCCCCATAGGGAGGGGGCTCCCGCCTGAGACTTCCTCGCAATTCACTCACAGACGAGGCTCCCGCTCGAGACTTCCTCCATATTCAGATCTCAAGAGCCCAAAAGTGACGACAGTTATTCGTTTCGGATGACCCGCTCGGATTCGAACATGAAGCGCGGGCCCCATAGGGAGGGGGCTCCCGCCTGAGACTTCCTCACAATTCACTCACAGACGAGGCTCCCGCCTGATACTTCCTCCATATTCAGGCCTCAAGTCAGCGATGATGATGATGATGATGATGATGATGATGATGATGATGATGATGATGATGATGATGATGATGATGATGATGATGAAGTGATGATGATGATGATGATGATGATGATGATGATGATGATGATGATGATGATGATGATGATGATGATGATGATGATGATGATGATGATGATGATGATGATGATGATGATGATGATGATGATGATCGTTCGGTGCCGATGATGGTGAGTGATCGTGCGATGGTGATGCTGATGGTGATGATGATGATGAGTGGGGAGTGATGGTGATGGTGATGATGATGCGGAGGAGGAAGCAACGAGGAGCAGAGGAGAGGGAGGAGGAGGAGGAGGAGGAAGAGGAGAGATCCTGCGCGGAGGGTGTGCAGAGAACACAAGAACCCCACTTAGGATGTGGGGAATGATGATGATGATGATGAGGATGAGGATGAGGATGAGGATGATGGATGATGATGATGATGATGATGATGATGATGATGATGATGATGATGAGTATGTGAGTGACTGAGCGTGTGAGAGAGCGCGAGTGATGATGCTGATGTTGATGATGAGAGAGTGTGAGTGAGTGTGAGTGTGAGTGAGTGGTGATGATGATGAGTGAGTGAGAGAGTGTGCGAAGGCAGAAGAGGAGAGGGGGTGGGGTGAGTGTTCCTGCGCGGGGTGTGCAGAGAAAACAAGAACCCCACTTTGGATGTGGGGAAAAATATTCCAAAGTGGTCAAGTAATATTTCAAAAATAGTCCCCGGCCTATTTTTTAGATCATTTTTGAATATTCCCGTAGAGGGACAACCCCGCGCGGTCGCGCCACCTCGCCGCGCAACACCAGGGACTCCAAAGCCGCCCGGGCCCCCCACAGCTGGCGGTTGCGGAGCGGCCCTGGGCGCTCACGGAGCAGCCAGGCCTCGACTTGGGCGGCGTGCGGGCGACGTCGTGGACCGGGTTCGTTTCGATCTCGTTCTGCCGGCGAGAGGCCGCACGCAGACAATGCGAAGGAGAAGGAGGTCAGAAACGGAAACGGAAAGACGCCGTTTCAAGTCGAGCCTCGTGAACCGCCCTGTCCTGCTCGGTTCCTTCCCTGGGTGTGCTCACGATGCGGTTTCGCGCGTCGGGGTGTTGATTATGATGGTGGTGTTTCTGTCTTCGGTCATACAGAGCACACAGAAGCAGTTTTCTTTCTGAGCTACGAGGCAGGAAAAGCGGTATAGCCATTCGCTTTCGGAGCTCCGCGCGGATTTCTTGGATCTGCGCTTGGGCTCCCCTGGCGGCGCCTCCGGCGCTTGCCCCCAGCGCAGCCAGCGCGCCAGGGAGGGGGACCCAGCGCGGATCCATGACATCCGCACGGACCCTCGCAAGCTTACGCGGATGCCGCTGCTGCTTCCTCCAGACTTGGCACCTTCCGACGGGGTGTGCCCAGCGGCATAAGCCCGCCTGGCCTGCATGATGTGGCGCACGCTCCGCGCGCGCGGAAGCGCGCCGGCGGGCGCGGGACGCCCTTGCACGTCCGAGCGATGTTGCTCTCGAGGGCGCCGCCAGCGTGTTCCGACTCTACGCCTCTCCTCGCTCCTCGTTGCTGTCACTCGACAAGCGCGGGTCACTACTCGCAAAGTAGCTGCTCGCAAATGGTCTGGACCCGCCATGGGGGATTCACGATACACTTACATCGATGTACAGTGGGGGGCCATGCCAAGAAACACCCTGCTTCCTCCATCCTCCCTCCTCCATCCTCCTCCTCCTCCTTCTCCTCCTCCTCCTTCTCCTCCTCCTCCTCCTCCTCCCCTCCTCCTCCTCCATCCTCCTCCATCCTCCTCCATCCTCCTCCATCCTCCTCCATCCTCCTCCATCCTCCTCCATCCTCCTCCATCCTCCTCCATCCTCCTCCATCCTCCTCCATCCTCCTCCTCCTCCTCCTCCTCCTCCTCCTCCTCCTCCTCCTCCTCCTCCGCCTGCTCTATCCTATCCACCGTTCCCCAGGGATTGTCTGGGCTGGACTCCAGCCTCTGCGGATGCGGATGTTTCTTGGCGGTGCAGGAAGCACGCATCGCATTTGGCGCAGCGCAGATCGCGAAGTTGAGTTGAATGATTCGATCGATTTCCGACGCTGCTGTTGCAATCCCCGTTGATTGATTCCCGACGCAGAATGTGCTGCATTTCGAGTCCTCCCGCCCCCATCCACTCGTTCCCCCTCCGCCTTCTCCAGGCAGCCCTCTTCCTGGAGGCTCTTCCGCCAGGTGGAGGAGGACGGAGGAGGTGTATTGTACCAAGTTGGCGCTGTGCGTGCTACTGCGCGCCCAGAGCTTGACACAGCGGCTCGGCGATGTCAGCAGATGTTACAGCCTGCATGGGCCGTGCCGCGGCAACAAGCGGAGGGCTCTCGGAGGAAGACGACCGAGCTTGGAGGTTTGAAGACACATGGAATCTGGGAAAAGTGGCCCCGGTCAGCTCTCTTCCACTCTTCCCAGCCTTGGCAAGGTACCCTCCCGCTGTTCTAGCCTGGCCACCTCGGTTTCGTGTCCGACCCTGCTGGTTTCTCCAGCCTTGGCGACGTCCATGTTCACCGAGTTCCCAAGGCATGCTCTTGTTCTGGCTTCGCTGGAGAGTTTAGTATGCTGCCTCCGCCTCGAGGGGCCTGCGGAGGCTTCCGGGGGGGGGGGCTCGAGAGGCCCCCAGGAGCGACCTCCGTGCACCTCCGGAGATCTGGTGGACGGCGCGCGTTGGCGGGCACCGTCCTCATCTTCCGCCGCTTCTTAAGTGGGGCGTGTCCCTCTACAGGAGGGATATTCTAATCTAGTGGAAAAAGAATATGGACACGATGTTTCTAATATTTGTGACAATTGTTTTACTATTTTCTATCTGTCGTCCGAAATCTGCCTGTAGGAGGACATGCCCGACCTAAACCCAGTCAGTCCTCGGCCAGAAAAGCCATGTAAATGATACAGGCACGAACGGACTCTTGATAACAGGCTTGGGGGCATCGCATCTGCAATCACAGATTGCAGTTCCTGCTCCGTTGGTGTCAGTTGGTGGTGCGCAGTCTGCCGTCTGTGAAGTCCACATTGTGCCATCCTGGTGCGAGGGCGAGTGAGAGGGAAGCGTCGTGTGTGTGTGTGTGTGATTCGATGTGTCGCGCCTATTTCTCCGTACGTGTTTGTATACGTGTCGGTGTGCATGTCCATTCCGGTTTGGTTGATACTTGCGCCCCAGGTTTATTTTTGTGTGTATTATGTGTCGTGGTTTGTGGGTTTCACGTGTTCTCCATGCTATATGATGTATCGTCGTGTTTTGAGTCCCGAAGGTAATGTGCCGCGCGTTCAACTAGATCCAGAGTGCTCGCTGGTTGACAGCCGCATAATTGAGGCTACAGAGAGGGATATAATTATAGCAACGGAGGAGGAGCAGACCATTCCACATATCATTGTTGTCAGAAATTCACCACTGTAGTCCTGGACGTTTTCCATTTCTGACGGCAAACCTGGTTGGGGGGGAATTCCGTCCGTTAGCATTGCGGCTCTCGATTTGGCCGTGGAGGATTTGATTGTCCAAGGTTTCTTTGCATAGGTTTCTGGCGCTAACATAGGCGGTTGCATAGACGAGCGTTCTGTTCAAATTCTCCGTCGCAAGTCTGCCAACCTTGCGCAGAAGTGGGAAATGTCTACACCACAGAGTTCGCAAAATGTCGCATGGAAGCACGATGACGTCAGCATGTATGACTGCATTCAAGTATGTTCACGTGTGTCTGATGTTCCCGCAGTTTCGTATCGATTCGGTATTTCTTGTTGCAGTTACACTGTCCGTTTATTTAATCGCTTCGCTCATTCCGCCGGCCCACATTGTATCGCTGGTGCTATATGTTTGTGTGTTCGTGGCGAGCGAGAAGAAGTTGGAGGAGGGGGAGGAGGATGAGGATGAAGAGGGGAGGATGAGGACGAGGAGGCGGTCTCTCGATGGCTTCTTGGAGTATTTTTGGGACCAACCCTGGTCGTGGACAAGACGCCTCTTTGGGAGGCTTCGTGGGGTCTCTTGGGAGGCCTCTTGGGGACCTGTTGGAGGTGTTTTGGGGGCCTCTTGGGCGCCTCTTGGGGCCTCCTGGGGGCCTCTTCGGGCAAAGATGTCGAAATGCCCGTTCGGGTCCCCCGTCTGTGCCCTCTCTTGGAGCCGTCTTGGGGGTGTATTGGGCCGTCTTGGAGGCCTCTTGGGCAATCTTGGGGCCATCTTGGGCCGTTTGGGGGCCCTCTTGGAGACCTCTCGGGCCGTCTTGGGGCGGTTTTGGGGGCCTCTTGGGGCGTCTTGGAGCGTCGGAAGCTGAAAATGCGAGAACGCCAAAAACCTTCAAAAACCAATGGAAAATCAACGATTTTTGTTTCTTGGGGCCCTTTTTGGAGGCCTCTTAGATGCTTCTTGGGCCATCTTGGAGGCCTCTTGGGCCGTCTGGAGGCCATCTTGGGCGTCGTGGAGCGATCTTCGGGCGTCTGGGGCCCCTCTTGGACCATGTTTGGGGCCTCTTGGGGCCCTCTTGGGGCGATCTGGAGCCCTCTTGGGCTCCGAAACAGAATTCCGGCATCTCTGACCCCTAGTCTGTCGGGGATCTGCCGGGGATCGCCCGGGGTACTTTTCGCTCGGGGACCCCCAGGGGCCGCCCTGCGCGCGCGAACTAGAAATACTGTTTACCTGTTACCGGAGATCTTAGCACGCCCTGGCCCGTTGGGCCGGCGAATTGAACGGTTCAACTTGGTCGGCCGCAGCCAACATGTTGTTTGAATGTTGTCATGGTAGTGGCGACAAGGGTTTGCAACGGAAAAGCCCGCACGTAGCACAATTTTCAACAAGCACCAGTTTATTCGAACATCTTCAGCACTGGTTGGTCACACCCAATACCAGTCCCCATTTCGCAACCACCAGAAGGAAATGTTATTATAGGCCGCAGAGCGCGCAATTTGGGACCCACTCAGTTGGCCGTTGTTTTGTCGGCCGCCGGGTGTCACTTGGCGCAGCCAATAGCAGCCCGGTTTGTTTCCTGCCTCTCTACTATGCCACGACAGTCAATTTCCATATCTACCGACAACCATGTCTATATGGGCCGTCTATTTCATTGATTAAAGCAACCCTGGCTGTTGTATCCACATGCAGCAGTTCACACGTGTACCTCGCCGACAACGTTGGCACGTCCACCGACATGTTTCTTTTTCTCTCACGCGCAGCAGCGAAGTCGGCATGTCAAGCGAGGTCAAGCGAACCCACTATCACGCATTGCTTGCCTTGCTTGACCGCAACTCTTCTGCGCCCACATGTTGGAGAATGGCCCCACGCACCACTGGAGCCAGGCTTTCGTGGGTGTCGCGAGACTGCGCCGACCCCGAAGTGGCGAATTGCTTCCGCCCGCAACAGAAAGTGTAAAAGACCCGCATTTGTCAAGAAGGTGCTGCATCCAGCCACAGCGTTTTTTATGCATCTTGCGCGCTGCATTGATCTCCGCACACGAATCGTCATGTCAGTTCCATTGGTTTTAATGGTCAGGGCCCAAACGGTTTTGTTTCTTCATTGTGTGCGCGTGGTTAAATGGAGGTTTCGGTCATTTGGAGCTGAATCTCAGAGCAATGCATGAACGCGAACTCGTTGGCAATAGATGGGGTCGATATCTAAGGGCAATACAGTGGGGCAGCCTATGGATACAATATTTGTAGAAGTTCATTGGGGCAGTATGTGCCGCGGGATATGTGATGTTGATGTATGTTGGATGTATTTTCCAACCCTCCGTTGGTTGGGTTTTCGCCTTGACTAGAGTAGTGTGTTTTCCACACCTCGTCCCCCTCCCCCCCCTCTTGGCTCTCTCCTCTCGCATCCTTATGGAGGGCTGCAAATTGTGAAAATGTCGCCACTTTCGAGGGTTGCTGGGGGAGCCCACGCAACACTGGGGCCACACGAAGGCCGAAACTCGACAAGGCCATTCCTGAGGAACTTCGAAGTGTGAGTTTGTCGCCAGTGTTGAGGGGGATGCTACGCAGATCAAAACGCAACCGCGCCATCCTTGGGGGTTGCGAAATGTAAAATAAAATGAAAATCCAAATAAGATTTCGCCATCTTTGGGGGCTGCAGAGTGTGAGCTAAATTATAAAAAAAATACGGGAAGCACAGCGAGGCTCCACCCAGATCCCAAACAGATGTTGCCCTTTTTTCGAGGAGATGCGACGTATGAAACCGCCGCCACTTTCAAGGGCTGGCGGCGCGCTTGCGCGCGTTTGGTGCTCGCCTTGTGCAGGGATGAAGCAGAAAGGTTGGAGCTAGATTTTTTCTTGCATCAGCAACGGGTTTTCTTAATTGTCCGAAACGCTGTAGCAACGCGGAGTGCCAGCCGCGCAAGCGTTCAGCATTTCGGCACTGGAAAATGCATTGTTTGGTTACGTTTCTGGTACTTAAACCGTATTTTGTCCATGTTCCATTCTATCGCTTGGTGCGATGGGTCGGGTACGTTGCAGGGCAATGTTGGGAAAAGGTGCCGTTGCATAAAGTTTCCGGCGCTCCGAGAACAATAAATCACTTCATAAATCCCAGGAAAAGTGAACGATCCCGAAAACACAGGAAAAATGAACGATCCCGAAACTAATGAGCAACAGTTCCATCTGCTTTTCCAAATGGATACTACATTTGGGGGATTGGAATCAATTGGTTCCGCCATCAATGCATCAAATACTGATTTGAGTGGTTTCCAGACGTTGCCGTCAATCCGGGCTATTTATTTTAATTAAGGTGGCTTCGCGTAGCAATAGGACGGAATAGTGACGATTGATCACCGACGATGGCAGCGGGGATTTCTGACGATAAATGTGGACGAACCCGATTCGCTCACGACCAGCGACATAAGAACGCGACCGGTGCAACACGGCAATACCAGCGATACCGAACACGGCGAAGACATAAGAACGCCACCGGTGCACCACGACGGGAAAAATCAGTTTCGTCATTCGCAACGAGATTTACCAAGAACGGACGAACGCGAATGAAATACATTAATGATGATCATCTCGATAACCGTGGCAGACAAGGATTATAGATGATGTGCGCATGGCCCGCAAACGCTTCGATGATCGCTTTCCCAGCTGATCGTTTCACCCGTCTTAGCAAGCCGTTTCAAGGCGCGCCAAGTCGTAATAAATGTTTGGGACAATTTTTGAAACTGTTTTGGGCGTTCTCCGGCGTTTTGGGATTATGTTTGGCATTGGGAAACATAAATATTATAGCAATTTTGTTTTATAGAAAATGTGTGTTTTTCCCCCTGCGGGAGTTTTTTTCAATACCGCCCCGATTCCGAATAAATTTGTCGACCGATTGTAGCTATCATTCAGTATTCCCCGCATGTTTGGTCACTTTTTTTTTTTTGCATTTTCTTTTTTTAACCAAGCAGTCCGC
>CAUYUJ010015460.1:998792-1049138 GCA_963575745.1 Prorocentrum cordatum
CGAAGCTCAGAGTTCCGCATGGTTTGGGAGAATCGTTTTTCTTTGTCGTGTCGGCGTGTACGTTGAGCGGCATCACTGGTTTTTCTTAAACTTCATGTATCCTGTGTGATGGCCGGTAATTTTACTTAGCAGTCTCGCTGGCGACCCATGAAACGAAACGCATCGCATTTTTGATTTGCTCGGCATGCTGATCTAAATCTTCAGGGATGATGTTCGCATGTATTGCCCCGCAGAATGCGTCGCCATAAATCTCTGCCACACTTCGATCAATACGGAGTAATTATCCCCGAGTGGAATACCGAACTTTCTGGGTTTCCATGGCGTGTCCGACGAAATAGACGTCCAAACTTGCAACAAGACATGTCGTGATGCCAACGTTGCGTCACGTTTGGATTCAATATTTGTAATATGCCTCAATAACGGACCATCCGCCACGCAATGGTCAATTTGAGCCAAGACCCAAGAACTCCCATTGACCATCAAGAGCCCCCGAAAATGCCCGAAGAGGTTCCCGAAAGGCTGCCAAGAGGCATCCGAACGGTATTCAATCAACCACCCAACGTCATCATTTTCCTTATCCCTCCCTCGCTCGGCTTCTCGCCACCTCCTCATCTATCAACCTTGCCTCTTTTTCCGCCTCAGTCTTTGCATGATCGGCTATTCTGTCGGGGATTTTTTTTTTTTTTTTTTTTTTTTTTTTTTTTTTTTTTTGTTTTTTTTTTTTATATATATATATATATACACATATAGATACATAAGTTTTTTTTTGTTTGATACATAATTAATTATATATATATATATATATATAGATATATATATATATATATATTATATATATATATTTGGGGAAGCAAGCAAAACCAAATCCTGTCATTCAAACGCTTCCCGTTGCGAATAAGTAATCTGCATTCGAGGAATTCATCCCCATACGCAAATAGAAAACTATGAAGCATGGAATGCGTTAGCGGGTGCAAAATTCAATTTTCCAGTTAGAATGTTGAAAAACAAACAAACTTAACACATTTCTAGTGTCGACCGAATAATCAAAATAGAACAAAGAAAATAATCACATTTACAATGGCTGAACGAATGTAATAACAACATGGGGAGGAACACGGAATATGACAATGATTCAGATGTTGAAGAGAGGAGGAGGAATAACATGAAAAAAAAAGGATAATGAGGAGGATCGACATGGAGAACAGACATCACCATGAGGAAAAGCAGCAAAAGGAACGCCCACATAACGATTATGCTGTCCGGAACTCAAAGATCCAAATCAAAGGCCTGGCAAAAATATTCACATCCCAAAAAACACAACTCCTACGAAACGTGCGCACATATCGGACACGGTTTGGCATATGTAAGAATTTGTTTCGCGGGCGTGCTCGGTTTTCTCGCCGGCGCCGCTTCTTAGAAAATATAATTCGTTTGAATTGCTGTAGCGTTGCACCGTTGAAACCGAAACCTCTGACCATAAACTGAACCCTTGAATCTCGAAGCCGGATCCTTTTGATGAAACTGTTTTTCAAAACGAAAACGAATCCATTAAGTGAAACTAGTCCCATGACGCTGGACAAATGTGCTCCAAAGAAGGCACCCGAAAGATTTTCGCACACACGGAAGACACCGTAGGTCAAGAACAAAACTTTGGCGATATTTTTTCGAGATGGAACGTTGGAACTTACTGAACAAAGCAAACTTCGTGGATTATTGGCAGAACGCACACCGCACTTAGGAAACATTCGGAAACCATTTCAACAGAACGTTCCGAAATACGTCCCCTCCTGCCACACCTCCTTGCAATCCGAAGCTTTTCGTCACAAACAGGAGGGTGCAAAATAATATTTGGTGAATCCGGGAAAAATACTTGGAAACAGATTCCACGCTCTCTGAATTGCCGCATTCACAGCATCGTTATCAGGGTGCGAATGGCGCTGCCTTTGGCGTCCCAGCACCATGCCGATGAGTGATTTCCTGAGCCTGCAGCCCAAGAATATGCTTGCGAGTGGCGCGATCTCTGCGGCGTCGCCATCAAAGCCCATCCAACCATTACCGAATACGCAAAGTGTTTCCAATCGCCCGAGGCAGCCACAGATAGATGACCTAGCCTTTCTGGGTCTTTCCTTTTCGTTTGCCCATTCTGCATCGTCCTGCCGGATCAACGAGCTGCTTTACAACAACATTGTTCTTGCGCGCCCTTTTCATTCAGACGAAGATGCATCCAGCAACAAAACGGCACAGCTTGCCAGACGATAACTCACACGAAACCGAACGCTTAACTTGTTCCTGGTTGTGCGAGACGGCGACCTACATGACAACGCCACGCTCTGTTCCTCCCGAGCATTCGCGGACCATACGACACCGAATCTGCACATTGCAAACGAACAACTCTCCCTGTAGATCTGCCTCCACGTCTCGTTTTCCCTCGCCTCCTGCTGTGCGAATTTACGATATGTCATAATATTTCCAAGGATGCAGTTGCTTTCTGCGCCATTTCGGGGAAACGATACTCCGCATACGTGCACGATGCATTGTCTCAGTGCCAGGGCGTCATGCGCAAAAACAAATTCCACCAACCCTCCTGGACCAAGTAGTTAAAGGAACTCCTGTGCCCGAACTCACTATCCCCCTTCTTCCTACCGCCTCCCTTGGGACTCGACGGGGAGGGGGCGGCAAGTTTTGATTGCAAAAAACTTGAATCTTCTGTACTGCCTGACGTGCCACCGTAAGTGAGCTTTGAACATTCTGGGTCACCTTGGTTGGCAGCGGCAAGCCTAGCTGCGGCCCGAACAACAATGGGCCACATGCTTGGGAGACACTCAGTGGAGGTGGACACCATGCGAAATTACTCTCTGAGCTACCTTCCTTGATCCCACCCGCCAAGACCACCCGAGAACTCCCCGAGACCTTGAAGGAATCCCTTCGGAGCTTCCCGAAATTGGACACATCGTATTTTCTCATGGAATGCCCCAAGAAGCCCCCAAGAGCCCATCAAAAGAGCCCTTCAGAAGCACCCCGGGAGGCCCCCAAGAGGTCTCGGGTCCACGACCCCGGCAGGGTGGTTGGATGGACCTGATGAACATAACGACTCTGGGGACCTCTTGATTTAGTAACGACATTTCTACTTGACAATATTTTAGATACGCTCTCTTTTTCCCAACCATCCTGTGGTGTTGGGTCCTCGTTTCGAAGAGACGGTCCCCGCGATTCCTCCTTCCCTCCTTCCTTCCTTCCGTCCTTCCTTCCTCCTCCCCTCCTCGCTACACCGCCCGCATGCGTCACACACACACACACACACACACACACACACACACACACACACACACACACACACACACACACACACACACACACACACACACACACACACACACACACACACACACACACACACACACACACACACACACACACACACACACACACACACACACACACACACACACACACACACACACACACACACACACACACACACCACACCACACACACACACACACACACACACACACACACACACACACACACACACACACACACACACACACACACACACACACACACACACACACACACACACACACACACACACACACACACCACACACACACACACACACACACACACACACACACACACACACACACACACACACACACACACACACACACACACACACACACACACACACACACACACACACACACACACACACACGTTTCGGCACACCCCTCACACGTTTCGTGGCCCCATAAGGACCTCCACCGAAGGCCCCAATACCACCGCCCGCATGCGTCATGCACACCCATGTCGGCACACCACTCACACGTTTCGTGGCCTTATGGGGAGCTCCACCGAAGGCTGAAGTGCTACCGCCCGCATGCGCCACACACACACATATTTCGGCACACCCTCACACGTTTCGTGGCGCAACAAGGAACTCTAACGCAGGCCCCATTGCCACAGCCCACATGCGTCACGCACACCCATGTCGGCACACCCCTCACAATTTTCGTGGCCCCATGGGAGCTCCACCGAAGGCCCAAGTGCCACCGCCCGCATGCGTCACGCACACACATTTCGGCACACCCCTCACACGTTTCGTGGCCCCATAAGGACCTCCACCGAAGGCCCCAATACCACCGCCCGCATGCGTCATGCACACCCATGTCGGCACACCACTCGCAAGTTTAGTGGCCCCATAAGGAGCTCCACAGAATGCCCCAGTGCCACCGCCCCCATGCGTCACGCACGCCCATTTCGACACACCCCTCACACGTTTCGTGACGCCACAGGGAGCTCCATCGAAGGCCCCAATTCCACCGCCCGCATACGTCACGCACATCCATGTCGGCACACCCCCCACAGGTTTCGTGGCCCCACGTGGAGCTCAACCCAAGGCCCCAGTGCCACCGCCCGCATGCGTCACGCACACCCATTTTTTGCACACCACTCACACGTTTCGTGACCCCATAAGGACCACACACACACATATTTCGGCACACCCTCACACGTTTCGTGGCCCCACAGAGAGCTCCACCGAAGGTCCCAATGCCACCGCCTGCATGCGTCACGCACACCCATGTCGGCACACCCCTCACACGTTTCGTGGCCCCATAAGGACCTCCACCAGAGGCCCCACTGCCACAGCCCGCATGTGTCACGCACACCCGTTTCAGCACACCCCTCACACGTTTCGTGGCCCGGCAGGGAGCTCCACCGAAGGCCCCAGTGCCACCGCCCGCATGCGTCACGCACACACATTTTTGGCACACCCCTCACACGTTTCGTGACCCCATAGGGAGCTCCACAGAAGGTCCCAGTACCTCCGCTCGCATGCGTCACATCGGCATATCCCTCAGATGTTTCGTGGCCCCATAAGGAGCTCCACCGAGGGCTCCAGGGTCACCGCCCGAATGCGTCACGCACACTCATTTCGGCACCACGGGGAGCTCCACCGAAGGCCCCAGTGCCACCGCCCGCATGCGCCACACACACACATTTCGGCACACCCCTCACACGTTTCGTGGCACCATAAGGAGCCCCACAGTAGGCCCCAGTGCCACCGCCCGCATGCGTCACGCACACTCATTTCGGCACACCCCTCACACAGTTCGTGGCCCCACAAGAAGCTCCACCGAAAGCTCCATAGGGAGTTACACCGAAAGCGCCAGTGGCTGCGGTCGCATGCGCCCACCGTGCCAGTTTCGGCACGGTAGCTCCACCGACGGCCCCAATGGCTGCGTTCGCATGCACCGCACCTATTTCGGCACGCTTCTCACGCGTTTCGTGGTTCCATAGGGTGCTCCAGCTCCACCGACGGCCCCAGGGGCTGCTTTCGCATGCAACCACCGGACAAAGTTTGGCACACCCCTCACACGTTTCGTGGCCATATAAAAAGGGAGCCCCTCCGAATGCGGTGCGTACAACGACGGTACTCCCAACCGCATATGGTTGGTTGGGTCCTTCGCCAAGTTTTTTTTTTTTTTTTTTCTTTTTCTCCATCTCTCTCTCTTTCGTTCTCTTTCTCTTTGTCTCACATGATCTTGCTATCTAATTCCACGCCATGCCACAACTGCATAACGGAAGTGCAGCGGCCGTGCGCATGACAAACACCCGATCACGAAAGAAACTTACGACACATGTCCACCACTGGCAATGATCTGCTTTGTTGACTGGCTCTGGGCGAAGAAGCCACCCGGCTCACTTCTTGGCGAGACCGAATACCGCATAGTACGGCGTGCCAGAGCCTGTCGCGAACACCTGCGGGTCGCACGGAAAGACAATATCTTACTCGAGAGGATTGGAAATCAAGATGAGCTCGTGCCCTCTTGGACGCGACGAGCAGTTTTCGAAATCATTATCCTACACCAACATTGGACGATGCCCTTAGCGCTTCCTGACACATATCGATCTCTTCTCGAACCAATTATCATCCTCCCCCTCCCATATCTCCCGATGCAGCGCATCACATGGCGATTGCGCCATCCTATTGCTAGTACGCACTACGTCGCTGCATAGCCCTGGTAGCGCAGCATACATCTGATCGCGATGTTCCAATTCGTGCCGCAGGAGAGATTCCCACACTTGCCTCCTGCTGCGACTGCCTCCTCCTGCCCATCTGCTTGTGCTGATTTTCTCCCTGACATCACGCAGCTAGCCCTGTCCTCAGCCGCCTGCTCAGAAGGCTCGGAAGTCCCTCGGCCTTCCGAGAAGTTTCCGCGAAGCCTTCCCCGAAGACGCAAAAAAACCTCTCGAAGGGCGCGGGGGGGCTTCTGAAAAGTCACCCGCCGCCTTCTGAGGCCTGCACCTTCTCACTTCCCCCCTGGGCGCGCCGCTGAATTTTGAAGGGGCCCTGGGACACGCAAATAAATACACACAAATAAACATGTTCCCCTATATTTTCCAGTACTTTCTTGGTTTTTGTCTTCCCCCCCACTTCTCATATTTTCCCATATTTTCTGGGGAATCGACGGTTAACTGTGTCTGTGTTTTTTCCCCTCCTGAAATTTGTGGGTCTCAACTCGGGTCTCCGGCGGCCGTTCGATCTGGGCACCCCCCGTGAACGCCCTCGGCAAGGCTCGCTATGCTGTCAGGCACAACGAGGCAAGAAAATCGCCGAGAACCGACGAAAGCGTCCGAAGCTAGATGCATGCAGTTCCGCAATCCACTGCTCCATCCACGTCGCACTTCTGGCAAGTTGTAAGTCATTCATCAGTCACGACCGCAGGGCGGGGACTTCAAATATTTTCGAAAATTAGTAAGAGTTTTTGTTTGAGTTTTGTTTTTTAGCTTTTTGTCTGAATTTCTTCTCTTTTTAATGGATTTCTTAAATCATGCAAATTTTTAAAAATACCCTCCCTCGATTAGTATCTGAACCTCGAAGTTCGAACTTCCCCCCCTCGCTCGCAGCCGAAAGAAGAGGCGCACCATCAGCGACTGCCCGCGGCCGAGGTGGGCGCCAGCGACGCTGGACACCGGGTTGCTCAGCCACTCGAACTCCTCGGGGGGTCCCCCTCTCTCTGAAGAGGCCCTGGGATACACAAAGAAATCGTCACAAATAACAGTATTCCCGTTATTTTCCTGTATTTTCTGGGTTTCTGTCTTCCCCCCACTTCCCATGTTTTCCCATATTTTCTGGGGAATCGACGATTGATTGTGTCTGTGTGTTTCTTCCCCGGGCCCACTCGGGCCGCGAGCAAAAAATCACGGCGGGCGGTGCTTGGCGGCCGGGCTGCCCAAGGGAGAAGGCCTTCAGCCCAGGGCTGAACCTAAACGGTGTTTTTCGTTTTCGTTTTGTTTTCGTTTTCCCTCGCTGTTGTCCCCCTTTGCTGCAAAGCGAAGTCGAAACGAAAACGGCCCACGAAATCGCCAAAAACACCGTTTAGGTCCAGCCTTGCTCCAGCCTTCCAAGAAACTTTCTCAGGCTTTCGGGGGCGGCCCAGAGGGAGGCGCCCACGAGGGGAGGGCGCAAATCGTGGCCGTCGGCATGTGCGCGGCCCAGGGTGGGGCTGGGGACGTATTGAGATTCGCCGGCCCAACGGGCCAGAGGCGTGCTAAGATCTCCGGTAACAGGTTAACAAGAATTCTGGTTCGCGCGCGCGTGGCGGCCTCTGGGGACCCCCGGACGAAAAGTGCTCCGGCCGGTCCGACCCAGAGATGGTTTTTCCTTTTGGGCGCGGCTTTTAGACGCCCCAAAGCGCTCCTAGACTAGAGGGCTCCAAGAGTCCCCAAGACGGTCCAAGAGGGCCCCGAGTCGCCGACCGAGCAATCCAAGACGCCCAAGATAGCCTCAAGACGGCCGCAGACGCCGCGAAAAAGCCTGCATAAATCGCCGCATTCCCTTCAGAAAACGTATCTTTTTCGCGTGTGCGACGTTTCTCGTCTTTTCGGCTTCCCAACGCTCCAAGACGGCCCAAGAGGCCCCCAAGACCGCCCCAAGACGGCCCAAGATGCCTGCGGCGCCAAGACGGCCCAAGATGGTCCCAAGACAGCTCAAGAGGTGCCCAGGATGGCCCACGATGGCCCCAAAACGGCCCCAAGACGGGGACCAGGAACCAAAAGTCCAGCCTTCAGCCCCAAGAGGCCCCCAGGAGGCCCCAAGAGGTCCGTCCCCAAGAGGCATCCGAAGAAGGCCCAAGAGGCCCCGAAGAGGCCCCAAGAGGCCCCGAAGAGGTCTCAAAACTGCCTCCCAGAGGCCCCCAAGAGGACCCAACACGGCCCCCAAGCGGAGAGGCAATATGGGCCGGCGGAATGAGCGAAGCGATCAAATGAGAAGAGGCGCCATAACATCCATGGAAATATCATGGCCCCCGCTAGGATATCCCCCCCCCGCCCTGGTCATCACCCCCCTCTTGACCTCCCCCGAGGCTTCTCCGAGGGGCCGCAGAGGGGGCTTCTCATGAGGCCAGGGGGTCCGAGAAGCCCCGCCGCCTTCTGAGAAGGCCTCGCCACTCTCGCTTCCCGCCTCGGCTCGCCGCCGAGAGGGGGGAGCGATCACGGACCAGAGCAGAATCACAACACCGTCATCGGAGCGACCACGGCCAGCAAATTCGGCGCCCCAGCGGGGCCGATGGGCATGATAGAGAGGAGGGTGCCCAAGTCGAGGCAGCTGGAAAGGGATGTGAGGAGGCGGAGGACTCCAACATACTCCAGGTTGGCCTCGCGCGCTCCCCGAAGGGGGCACAAGGTGTATGTCGGGCCTGTCCCCCTACAGGGGGATTTTCGACGAAAATTAAAAATTATCCTGGCAAAGCAACCTAACAGCGATGTGTAGGAGCATATCTGGAAGCATTCCCCTTAAGATTCAGATGAGAATCCAGTTGTAGAATTCTGCTGTTCTCGCAGTCGTAGTCGCATTCGCGATGACAGTCGCAGTGGCAACGGCAGTCGCAGTCAGCCTCAGCCTCAGCCTGCCTCAGCCTCAGCCTCAGCCTGCCTCAGCCTCAGCCTGCCTCAGCCTCAGCCTCAGCCTGCTTCAGCCTCAGCATCAGTCTGCCTTCAGCCTCGGCCTCAGCCTCAGCCTGCCTCAGCCTCGCAGCTCAGCCAGCCTCAGCCTGCCTCAGCCTCAGCCAGCCTCAGCAGCCTCGGCCTCAGCCTCAGCCTGCCTCAGCCTCAGCCTCAGCCTCAGCCTCAGCCTGCCTCAGCCTCAGCCTGCCTCAGCCTCAGCCTCAGCCTGCCTCAGCCTCAGCCTCAGCCTGCTTCAGCCTCAGCCTCAGTCTGCCTTCAGCCTCGGCCTCAGCCTCAGCCTGCCTCAGCCTCAGCCTGCATCAGCCTCAGCCTCAGCCTCCTCAGCCTCAGCATCAGCCTCAGCCTCAGCCTCAGCCTCAGCCTGCCTTCAGCCTCAGCCTCAGCCTCAGCCTCAGCCTCAGCCTCAGCCTCAGCCTCAGCCTCATCAGCCTCAGCCTCAGCCTCAGCCTGCCTCAGCCTCAGCCTGCAGCCTCGCCTCAGCCTCAGCCTCAGCCTCAGCCTCATCAGCCTCAGCCTCAGCCTCAGCCTGCCTCAGCCTCAGCCTCAGCCTCAGCCTCAGCCAGCCTCAGCCTCAGCCTGCCTCAGCCTCAGCCTGCAGCCTCAGCCTCAGCCTGCTCAGCCTCAGGCCTCAGTCTGCCTTCAGCCTCGGCCTCAGCCTGCCTCAGCCTCAGCCTGCATCAGCCTCAGCCTCAGCCTGCCTCAGCCTCAGCCTCAGCCTGCCTCAGCCTCAGCCTCAGCCTCAGCCTGCTTCAGCCTCAGCCTCAGTCTGCCTTCAGCCTCGGCCTCAGCCTCAGCCTGCCTCAGCCTCAGCCTGCATCAGCCTCAGCCTCAGCCTCAGCCTGCCTCAGCATCAGCCTGCCTCAGCCTCAGCCTCAGCCTGCCTCAGCCTCAGCCTCAGCCTGTTTCAGCCTCAGCCTCAGTCTGCCTTCAGCCTCGGCCTCAGCCTCAGCCTGCCTCAGCCTCAGCCTGCCTCTTCCTTAGCATCAGCCTGCCTCAGCATTCAAAATCATGCCCAGGAATGGAGTTCTGGGAACTCGAAGAATACGAAGTGGCGTACAGTTGGCTCCGGGCATTCAAAATCATGCCTAGGAATGGAGTTCTGGGAACTCGAAGACCACACAGTTGGCTCCGGGCGGAATTCTGGGAACTCGAAGAACACGAAGTGGCCTACAGTTGGATCCAGGCATTCAAAATCATGCCCAGGAATGGAGTTCTGGGAACTCGAAGACCACGAAGTGCGTTACTGTTGGCTCCTAGCATTCAAAATCATGCCCAGGAATGGAGTTCTGGGAATTCGAAGACCACGAAGTGGCCTACAGTTGGCTCCGGGCATTCAAAATCATGCCCAGGAATGGAGTTCTGGGACCTCGAAGACCACGAAGTGTGTAACTATTTGCTTAAAACGACTTCCGCGGCTTCTCCCCGGCACCCGCCCAGACCCCCTCTGGGGAGTCAAGATGCTCTCTTTTGACACTACTAGAAACCTATCAGTCTTCGCTGTTAGGTAAGTACCCCAAAAATGCCCCGAACATGTCAACAAATACCTCACAAAAATAATCCCCAGAGTATTCTGGATTATTTTTGGACTATCTTTGGGGTATTTTTTATTTTTCGTCGAAAATCCCCCTGTAGGGGGACAGTCGAAAATCCCCCTGTAGGGGGACAGGCCCGACTTAACACAAGGCCCCGGGAAGGGAGGAGGAGGCGGAGGAGGACGATGGAGGAGGTGGAGAGTGGCGGCGGAGGAGGATTCCCCCTCACTGCCTCCCCCCCTGTCGTTGTGAAGGAGTATTGCCATAGCGGCGGTTAACTTTTCTCCCGTACTAATGTGCCGTTTTGTGCACGCAGTCTCTTGCTTGCTTGCTTGCGCCTCCCCCCCTCCCCCTCGCACCGCTCGGTGGCCTCCTCCTGCCTGCAGCCCCCCGTGCAGTCGTCTGAGCCGGGCGCTGGCAGAACTGGGTTTCGTGGGACCTGGCTTAGGGATGTTTCGGGGATGGACAACCCCCCCTTCAGTAAAACGTGGTTTAGTGAAAACGACCTCAGGCCCAAACCTGGCGGGCGCAAGCCTGGAAAATAACGGCCACGGCGCCCTCTCGAGAACCGAAAACGGACAATTCACTAATCGACGTGTCACTGTTGGGGGTTCTGTCCATCCCCGAATGTTCACTGGGGTACGCCCCCCCCGCCCCGTTCCACTGACCAGAAATGCCGGCACCCGAAGAAGCACCAGTTACGGCAAACCTGGTTTAGTGTTTCTGGTCCATTTAGGGGCTCCGGGGCCCCACTGCCAACTGGGTCCCTTCACCTGGGGTCCTGCCTATACCCGACTGAGTTCCGTCGCCCCAGCCTCGCTCTCGGCGCCCCGAGGTCCTCACAGCTGTGAATGCGCTTCTCGGAGACGGACCACGAGCACAGCGTCACCTGCGCCACACGTCTAGAAAGGGTGTAATGACGGCGCCACGAATCGGCGGCGAGCGAGGGGGGGGGAAACGAGAAGGAGAAGGCCTTCTCAAAGGCGGCGGGACTCCTCAAAAGTCCTCGCGCCTCCAGAGGAGTTGTTTCTGTCTTCAGGGAAGGGTTAGAAACTTCTCGGAAGGCCGGAGGACTTCCGAACATTCTGAGGACGCCATGTCCTTCTCACTTCCCCCCTCGCTCGCCGCCGAATGAGCACGGTGAGGAAGATTCAGAGAACCACGAGCATGGTGAGTAAGAGGTGGGATGGGAAGGAAGGGCGACCTGCTAATCTTGAAGCTGTCCCGAAATTCGATGTCATGTAGATCATGTAGACGGTCTCTTGTTGCTGAGCCAACTAGGAGGCGGTGGCACTCGAAACAATGAGTGAGCGCCCTGGTGTTCGAATTCTACGTGTCCTGACAGCCCCCCTGAATACGCGGTTGCGGCTCCAGCACAGCTGAGCATCGAGTTATCGTGTCTCAAGTAGTGGCTCAAATCTACGTAACTAGTCCTATTGAGCTGTCATGGACGTCTTGCTCAGCCTCGCTCATGTTAGGATATTGACATGGCTGGGCTCAACGCCGCGTAAGTATGGCTAGACACATGCTCTCAACATACTGAACTTTTAAGATGCTCCGATAATGCAGTAAGTCTAGACTCGAAGCGTGAGTAGCCTGACGTAAAACATACCTGACTCAGACGTCATGTGTTCATGACCCAACCTCCAAAATGTCTCGACGCCTTGCCTGGGACTGGTTTTCCTCGACGGTCTCGCTTCGATAGTCACGAGCCAGGAAACGGTCCCAGGACGCCGACCAAGGAAGCGAAAGCGCCTCGCGACGCCTGCAGGTCTGGAAAGAGGCAAACAACATTGAACATGGAACTCGTCACGTTTCAACCCTCTTTTGATGGCGACCGAGCGGCTTCCTCTTCCCTCTCCTCTCCCCCACCCAGATTTCCAACGACTCGGTTTCTTTCAAGTCGCCAGCCTCCGGAACTCTCGACTAGCGGGAGAGAAAGGGCATTCTCATTAACTGTCGACGGTCCGCGCGGATTTCTTCTTGGATCTGCGCTGGAACCCCAGCACTGGAAGCGCCGCCAGGGGGTTCCAGCACTGGTCCAAGAAATCTGTGCGGAGCCCCGGCAGTTCATATTCATGCCGTTGTCTCCTGGCGGCGCGCACAGAGGGGTATGTGGAGGGGGGGAGGCTCCCTAGAAGGAGGCTCTCAGAAGGCGCGGGCCCTACATCTGCAGACGAGGCCCGCGCCATCTGAGAAGCAAGGGTGCTTCTAAGAAGCCTTCCCCCTTCCCCTAAAGTCAACCCGTATCATAAGGATGCGTGGTAAGGATGCAAGGGCCTTGGAGGCCCATGTCAACGTTTTTTCGAACGAGGTTGGCCAGCGGAAGTGGCTAAGGATGGGCCGAGGAGGCAAGAATGCAAGGGTATCCTTGAGAAGGTTGCCCATCTTTACTATGCGGGTCGGCTGTTCCACCCCTGCGCGTGGCCGAACTTATACTTCGATCGACGGACCCTGGACTTAGGTCGGGCATGTCCTCCTACAGGTGGATTTTGGAAGAAAGCTGAGTAGTACAAAAGCAACACTCGCAAGAGTAGTAACAACAACATCGTCCGCTTTTTCCACTATTCTTGAACATCCTTCCTGTAGAGGGACATGCCCGACTTCACCCTGGACTTACGTCGGGCCTGTCCTCCTACAGGGGGATTCTGGAGGAAAAATACAACATACTCCAAACATGCTCCCAAATTGGCAAAAACAAATCAAAAAATAGTAACCTGACCATTTTTAAACTATTTTTGAATATTCCTCCTGTAGAGGGAGAGGCCCGACTTCCCCCTGGACCAGCCCGAACTTCAGACCTGTGGCGCGAGCCTGCCGAGGCGCCACGAGGCCTAGGCCTTCCCCCCTGCCACCCTGCGGGGCAACGCCCCCGGGGGGTTGCCCACTCGGGAGGAGAGACTCGGGAGCGGCCAAGAGGGGGGTGTCCAAGAGGGGGGGTGCAAATCATGACCGGCGGCATGTGCGCGGCCCAGCGGGGTGGCCAGGGACGTAATGAAATAAGAAGAGGCACCATGAAATCTGGGGAAATATCATGGCCCCCGCCATGATATCCCCCCCCCTAGTCATCACCCCCCTCTTTTCCGCCCCCGAGAGACCTTGAGCTGGAACCGGCAGTACAGTCGGACTTTCTTGGACAGGAGACGCGAGAGGACAAAAGACCCATTCCGAGAGCCACATCGCCATAGGAATGCAGGAGGCTCGGGTCGTGAGACACAGGACACAAAGGTACCCTTGATTTGGCAGGGTCGACCTACTAATCCGGGCCGACTGTAAGACGAAGGCAGAATCGAGACAGAATCGCACCGATGCAAATCGGAAATCTCTGATCATCGGCGGGTTTGGCGGATGTCTCGGGCGCGGCGGCCGTTCCAGAGCGTTCCGGAACGCTCTGAGAGCATTCTGGAACGCTCTGGAACGGATCTATCTCGATTCTAGGCTCGTCCGAAATACATCGCCGATAGATCGGCGATGGGCCCCCGATGGCGAAGCCGCACGGTCATGTGCGGGGTGGAGTTGTCGGGCCCCTAACGGCGATGGATGGGCAATCGAGGGTCGATGCATCCTCCACTGAGCTTATCCCCTTCTCACGTTGCCCCCCGGTCTTGGGGCCAAACCTCGGCTCTCTGGCGGCCACCCGGAACGCTCCCGGCGAGGTCTAGAGTCTGGCCGCCGGAAAGCATCCCGAGACTGGAACACCGCCGAGAGCCCACGAAAACGCCCGAGAACAACGAACCTCAAAGCTCGAGGACTGGGCGATGGGGGGCCGGTGCATCCTCCAGAACGGCCGCGGCCCCTCCCCAGCGGCCGCCGCCTTGCTGGAATTGCCGCTCCCGTAATACAGCAGCGCGTGCGGGTCCTGGGAAGACCAAATGGTACCGCTACCGCTACTCCCCTGGAAGCCACTGGAAGCCACGCCCCCTTGAAGGCCCTGAGAATCCCAAGAGGCCCTCACAGGCCCCCAAGAGAACTCCAGTATCAGGAGGAGGAGGAGGAGTAGGAGGAGGAGGAGGAGGAGGAGGAGGAAGAGGAGTCCAGGAGGAGGAGGAGGTCCTGGGTCCCAGGGTGCGCCCTCGACCAGGATTTCGAAGCGAAGCCAGCGGTGGCGACGAGGGCCTCCCCGGAGGCCCAAAGAGGGGGAAACGGGGGAAGCGTAGGGGCATGGGTGCCCTTTCCAACTCTGAGGTCCGAGGCCGAGTACGGCACCGACAGCATGGACACGTACGGCGAGAAGCCGTGGCGGATGACCACGGGGCTCTGGACCAGCCTCATGGCGTGCGACAGCGGGTCCACCTCGAGGAGCAGGATCGAGGTGAGGAGGGGGAGGAGGAGGAGGAGGAGGAGGAGGAGGAGGAGGAGGAGGAGGAGGAGGAGGAGGAGGGAGGGAGGAGGAGGAGGAGGGGGAGGAGGAGGAGGAGGGAGAGGAGAAGGGAGGAGGAGGAGGAGGAGGAGGAGGGAGGAGGAGGAGGAGGGAGGAGGAGGAGGAGGAGGAGGAGGGGAGGGAGGAGGAGGGGGGGGAAGGAGGAGGAGGAGGGGGGAGGAGGAGGAGGAGGAGGAGGAGGAGGAGGAGGAGGAGGAGGAGGAGGAGGAGGAGGAGGAGGAGGAGGAGGAGGAGGAGGAGGAGGAGGAGGAAGAGGACAACGAGGAGATGAAGGAGGATGAGGAACGACGAGGAGGAACAAAAGTGATAGCAGGATGAACAAGAGGAAGGAGATGAGGAGGAGGGGGAGGAGGAAGAGGAGGAGGAGGATGAGGAGGATGATACTAGTAGTAATGATAGTATTACGAAAAAGCTATTCGTACACATAAAAGTCAAGACGAATACTAACAATAAAAATAATAATAAGTGGTGGTGGTGAGGAGGATGAGGAGGAGGAGGACCAGGACGAGGAGGAGGAGGAGAAGGAGGAAGAGGAGCAGGAGCAGGAGCAGGAGCAGGAGGAGCACGAACAGGAAGAGGAAGAGGAGGAGGAGGAGGAGCAGGAGGAGGAGGCGGAGGAGGAGGAGGATGAGAAGGAGACGACGAGGGGGAGGCTCCCTCCCCGCACCTCCGGGAGGGGGGGGGGCAGCGGGGGGCGCGTGGACGGAACCCGGCGCTGGCGGAGAGAGCGCCCGCGGACGCCCCACACATTCTCAGGCGGTCCGTCCTACCGACGACCCAGAACCCGGCCTCACGCTTAGGTCGGGCACGTCCCCCTACAGGCGGATTGGACGAAAAATTAAGAATCTACAAGAAATGCCCAACACCATAATCAAGAAATGCAAGAAAAATCGTCCGCAGACTCTTTTGGGAGTACTTTTGAATCTTGCTCCTGTAGACGGACAAGCCCGACGTAACCTCACGCGGGAAGACATGAAGCGACCTCACGCCACGGCTCACGCGGGCCGCCAGCGTGGCACGCAGCGCGATACAAGCGGCGCGCATCCGCGCGAAGTGCTGCGGGAAGCTGGTGCGCGAATGCCCGCGCAATCGGCCCCGTTTCTTCCTTGAGCAAGGACCAACCGTCCCGGCATCCCTACGGGCCTACCGCGGCATGTTCTTGGAACCCATACATGTTCTAAGAACAAATCAATGTTCTTAGAACATAACCCCCATGCGTTAAAACAAGACAGTCTCAGCCAGAAATGTTATAAAAACACTTCGTGCAGACCACAATCGATTCTTAGAACATTCTTTGGTGGGTCTATAGGCGAGCCGAGACGCTTCGCCACTGCTTGACTTCCGCCACCGAATTGGCGTGGAACTAACGGATCCTAAAAGTCACGGGTCCTGGATCCTGGTTTTTGGACGCCCGAAGTGGGTACGGAAAGCATGGGCACAATGCCGAAAAGCAAAAATGGTCCAACACCGACGGCGGCCGCTGTTGGGCAGGCCGCCGTTCGAGTCACAGCGTCCGCGGCGGCGCAGCCAGCGAGTCTTGTTCAAAATGAGCAGAAACTGCTGTTGGGCATTGCACCTCTTCTTTCCGTACCCATGCCGGTCGTCCTGACCTGGGCCCCACGGCCTTCCCTCGGGACCGGCTCCTCGTCCCGAGCCGCTGTCGGGCCTCCCCACCGCCAGTGGAAGGCTCCATGTGGAGGCCAAGAGCGGCCGAAGACCGCAAGACCAGCGACTCCCTCGCGGACCCCTTCGTCTTTTCTCGCTGCGCGCCCGACGTGGGTACGGAGGCAGTGGGCACGATACCCAGCAGCAGACGTTGCCCCCCGACAGCGGCCGCTGTTGGGAAAGCGAGCTTGCGTCTCGAATGGACAACGCCCGCGGCCACACAGGCAACGAATCTGGTTCAAAATGGAGAGGAACCGCTGCTGGTCTTCGTCACCATTCTTTCGTGCCCAGTCCTATCGTACCCACTGTCTCCCCCAAGGACCCCGTCTCCCTTCTTTCAGAGGCGACGACAGGGACGAATAGCTCAGGGGAGAGCAATACATGTATTCAGGTGCGCCGATGACCTATGTCTTCCAAAAGGCTCCCGGGCGAATGCGTGTAATGTCCGCCCCTGGGCTATCCGCCCCTATCGCCGCCGCCGATACTTGGCGACGACTCAACATCCAGACACCGCACAGACATCTTTTGAGCAGGGACCGACCGTCCCGGCATTTCTATAGTCCTACCACGAAATGTCCTTAGAACCCAAAGCTGTTCTAAGAACAAAAACAATGTTCTTAGAACGTACACCCGATGCGTTAAAACAAGACAGTCCCTGACAGTCCCAGACAGAAACGTTCCAAGAACATCTCCTGGAGACCACAAAAACGGTTCTCAGAACACTGCTTGGCAGGGCTATATAGGCGAGCCAGGACGCCTCGCCACTGCTTGAATTTTCCCCCGGGAGCCAGGCAAAACCGCACGGGCGCCCCTCGAGAAAACACGCGACCACATGGGCGACCTCTGCGCCGGGGGGCGCTGGGCCCCTGCCCCGCTCCAGCCCCCCCCCCCTGCAGGGGGGCGGCGGGCTGGGCGCCCGGGGACGGGGCCCGCGCGCAGACGGAGAGGCATCACCCGGGGGCGTCGGGCGACTCCCCGAACGGTGCCTGGCCTGCAGCTGCGGACTACCCACCAAACCACCCCAACCCGACCCGAAGGCCCGAATTTCGGGTTCGGTTGGGGGGGGTACGGGTTCCGTGTGTGCTCTCTCGAGGTTCCCCGACCCCCCCCACTGGAAAGGGAGGTCAAGTTGAAGCCTTCGGGTTGGGTTGGGGTGGTTCGGTGAGTGGTGAGCTACGGGGGCCCGTGCTCGGCATCCTGTCCTTGCGGCCAAAACGCCACCACAGGGCACGGCGCAGCAAGAACGAAGGGGCCTTTTTTGTGTCCGCGGCGAACCTCGCCCACGAGTAGGCTCGCCGACCTACAGTTTCTAATACATAGAATTTTGAAACATATAAGATTTTAAATACGTGATGAATGTATGAATACATGTATGCATGAAACCATCGTTGTTGTTCATACTAAGTCCCTGCATTTGTAATCCATGATCCGCACGCGGAGCATGTATTAAAAACGGCCCTGTGGGTATCAGGAGCTGCCCGAAAGCCCAAGCCCCTCCGGAGTCCAGCGATGCCAAACCCAGCGTCCTGACCGCAAGAGATAGACCGCCCGCGGAAGCTTCGCTGGGGGGCAGCCGGTGGGCCCCTCGTGGGCGCCCCGCGTGCTGGCTGGGTCCGCCGAGGTCTGGCCTGGTAGCCGCCCGTGGCTGCCTCGTGGGCGCCCCGTGCGCCGGCAGGGCCCGCACAGATTTCGCCAGGCGGACGCCCGTGGGCGCCCATGTGGGGTGCGCTGCAGACTCCCTTTCCCGGACAGAAGGCTTGAATCTATTCCCTAGCCGAGGCCAGACTCATTGGCAACCCTCCGTGTTTGTTTTATGTGCGCATGGTGTACATATATATATATACATATAGGCATCTATATATATATATACATGCACATGTTGAGACCTTCCCTATATGAGTACACCTATTTTTAGCAAATCAAAAACGCACAATCGTTCAGTGTTCCACCAGATCGCTCATCGTAGACGTGAAGCGCTGCAATCCCAACCAATCCTGGTATCTATCTCCTGAAAATTGACATGTGGTGCGCATGCGTTAATCAAATACGTGCGTGTTGTACCGATCCTGTACGAACATCTACGATGCGTAGCACATGCGGGAACCGACACGCAGAATTGTCCAAACCATTCGAAAGCATGGTTCCCAACCGTTTCAAAACCAAGCTGTTCAAACACCGAGAAACACCGGACATCCTTGAAGCTCAAGGGTGTACCATGTCTACGCGCGCACTCCGTCCAGTCATAACATAGCCATTTGCTTTGAACCAATGTTTTAGATCAGAACATTCGGGCCAAATTCGGGAGCGGCCAAGAGGGGGGTGTCCAAGAGGGGGGGGTGCAAATCATGACCAGCGGCACGTGCGCGGCCCAGCGGGGGGGCCAGGGACGTAATGAAATAAGAAGAGGCGCCACGACATCTGGGAAGATATCATGACCTCCGCCATGATATCCACCCCCCCTAGCCATCACCCCCCTCTTTTCCGCCCCCGATTTTAGATCAGAACATTCGGGCCAGATGCGCGCGCACGCCGAAACCGTGCAACAACCATCGAGTACTCGCCAACCCTGCCGACCTGTACCATCCGGACCACAGGCGCGCGTCTCCGCGCGCGCACCCCGCAATCCTCCCAACACTGTGTTTCACGCACGTCTGACGCGCTTGTGCTGCTCAGACACATGCGACCACCGTCGTCGCGAGAATCGTCACTGTCAGCGCCGCTGTCGTCAGCCACGGGAGTGCTGCCAACAACTTGTGGGGGGCGATGTTTGCGCTATCAATGTCGGGAGCGGCCAAGAGGGGGGTGTCCAAGACGGGGGGGTGCAAATCATGACCGGCGGCATGTGCGCGGCCCAGTGGGGGTCCAGGAACGTAATGAAATAAAAAGAGGCGCCATGAAATCTGGGGAAACATCATGGCCCACGCCATGATATCCACCCCCCCTAGTCATCACCCCCCTCTTTTCCGCCCCCGACAATGGAGGTGGTCACGCGCGAATCCGGTCAACATTCATCGCACCACATAGCTCGCACCGCGTGTGTAGCCGCCACCGTGCCCCCCTGGCATGTCGAGGCGTGGTTGCACGCCAAGTCTGCTCTGGTAGGAGAGCGTATTTCTCTGCAGGCCTCCCCCCCTCTGTCGACGCATCCACCTGCATGCACCGCCGCCCCCTCTTCCATGCAGAGACATGGTGGGTCTGCGCTCCCGAAACCACCATCCATCGTAACAAGGCAATGGGCCGCCCTCCCAAGACCACGATCCATTACAAAAAACAATGGATCCGCGCTCCCAAGTCCATGATCCATCGTAGAACACTGTGGATCCGCGCTTCGCAGGCCGCGATCCATAAGACAATCAAATGGGTCCGCGCCCACGAGCTTCCAAGACGGCTGAGTCAGGCAACCAAGGCCGGCACATAGCCTAATACGTGTACAAGACGGCCCAAAAAGGCTCTGATACTGCCCAAGATGGCCTCCAAGCGGACCCCAAGCCGGCCCAAGAGGGCCACAAGAGGACCTCCAGTAGGGCTCGAAGAGGCCAGCATCATCGATTTCCTCAGGCGTTTGCTAAGATCTGGACGTCCTCACCTGTTTGAGATATTCGAGCGGCACCAGAGGCCTCCAAAATAACCCCTGGAGGCCTCCCACATCGCCCAATACTCCTCCACTACGGCCACAAGACATTCTAGGAGGGCAGCTTCAGACTGCCGAGGACGGCTCCGAACGAGAGCCCCATACTGGCTCAGGAGGGCCTCCAGATGGACCTAAGACGGCCCTGGAGGGCTCCTCGACAGCCCAAAAGTGACCCCAAGACGGCCGCAAGAGCCAAGATTAGGACAGGAAATGAACACGAGACGCGAACTCCCGACACGACGCGGACGAGCGTGACACATGCCGCGCGTTACGGCCTCCCGCGCCCCCTCGAGCAGTCGCCACCCGGAGTGCTGGGCTGGCAAAGGCGGACTTTCTGCAGGCAACTGGGTTCTCTGTTCGAAAGAACAGTAGGCTCTACCGCCCCCCGCGCCAAATAAATCCGGTACAACTTTTCGTATTGCAATTTACAAATGACTTATAGCCCTATCGTCCGTTTTGCATATGCATTCATACCGTCCCAACCAAGCCGGTATCGCCCCCTCACATCTGCCAGATTATATAACGTGCGCGCACCAGTAATGTTAAACGAACTTAGGTTCAACAACCCTGTGCAAGAAACTGCAGTACAATCCACAAGCGCGCGCACAGAAAAAAACAACAATACTGGACACACTCGTGTTCCAAACATTTCAACATAGATAAACGCAATACGAAACATAGGATGCACAATTGAAATTTGCAAATTCGCTGTAAGCGCGTGCTTGCTGACACCGTGGGGAAGGGAAGCCCCATGATTGAATTAATCTCGTCCAGAACCCGCATTCTCATCACACTACGCGGTGCCCCCGCGTTGATGTAGCATATTCCTATTGTACGGGTCCGCATTCAAACATAATGTGTGTCACGTGCAGGCGCCGCCACGCGCGCGTGCCGAATTCCGTCCAAAACCATTGGTTTGGAACGGTCCGAGATAGAGTTTTTCAAGAACATGCAGGCGACGAAAACAAACGAGTTTTACGCGAGATTGTATAGCGACCTTACGCCGCAGCTTACGCGGGCCGCCAGCGCGGCACGCTACATTGCAGACGAAGGCGCCTAAGCACGACGTTACGCGGGACGCTTACGCGCCAATGTCGGTCAAGACGACCCCGCTGTTCTGCGTCACTCATGGAGCGCAACTTTTATTCGCGGCCATCACAAGCGTCATGGGGGGGGAGGGGGGGACGGTAGGGGGCATAACGTAGCCCTGTGGTGCCAGACGCACTGCGGCAATGCCGGGACGCACCGATGGGGGGGAAGCGTTACGTTATGGTGAGGGGAGGGAGGGGCATAATGCGCATTATGGCCCAGAAAGTCAACAAAAACACTCTCATACCAAGAACCGTGTCCTTTACTCAGCAAACAAATCTTCGGCATGTCTTGAATTTCTGCGCGCGCACTTCCCCATCACCCTCCTCAACGCCATGGCATTCCGTTACCGTCATTGTCAATCACCGCCACTGCCACAATCATCATCATCATCATCATCATCATCATCATCATCATCATCATCATCATCATCATCATCATCATCATCATCATCACCATTATCATCACCCCTACCTTCATCACCGACACCTGGAAATCATCAACGTCATCGTCGTCACAAGCATCGGCGTCGTCATTGGCCCTGTCGTTGTCATCGTCATCATAATACCGCGCCCGCCCGACTCACCGACCTGCACTGAAGTACCTGCGCGCCAGCGCGGCCTTTGAGACGTGCTGGGCAATTCCCATTGGTAACCGCCATCGCCGCCGCATCAATTGCACCGAACCAACTTGTCGCTCTGCGCGCGAGCGTGCGCGTGCGAGCGTGCGCGGGCCAGGGCGGACGTAGAAGCGCGCTAGCAAACTCCAATCGGAAACCGCAACAGTGACCGAAGGGGTTTCCAAACAAGTTGCGGGTGGGAGAGTGGAAGGATTGCACGAGCATTGGAGTTGACGACTTCAAATTCTTAAAGGTGGAATGCACTACATATTTTGCACCGCATACATTGCACCACGTAGCTTCCAACACACAGACGGCAACACGTAGATTGTACTACAACTGTTACGCACCCGGTGCAATAACGTAATGTTTGGGGTCCACGCTGGCACACTTGTTTGTGTCACAATATTTGTTTCTTGGTTATCTGACCTCGGCCACGGCCATCCGAATCTGGCTCTCGTCGCCCTGCTGATAGGCGTACGCGAAGGTGTTGGGTGCGATCAGCGAGACCCCTCGCGCCCAAATCTGGCCCTCGTCGGGCACGATGCTCAGCGGGCTGGTGTCGAAGACGAGGTCGCTCCCGAAGGCAGGAGAAGAAAAAACCGCAGACGCATAAACGCTCGGAGGCCTGGGGCGGACTTCATGGACTGGCGCTGGACCGCCCTCCCTGGCGCGCGGAGCGCGCATCTGGCGCCGCCAATGGGGTCCAGCTTGGAAGCGGCTATGGGGGTCAGCGCTGGACGGGCTCCGAGAAAATCGGTCAAGAGGGGGGGGGAAAGCAAATCCGCTCAAACTCGGAGTCCAGACACCTCGTGGGGTGGCTAATGTTTCGAGCCGCGTTCAACCACTGCGACGACGGGCGCCCCTTTCTTTCCCCCTCTTTCTGCTGGCCGGAATCAAAGCTGGGCCACCTCAGCCCCCCAGCCGGATCCAAGTAGAGAGCAGAACTTCCACCCTCATACTAAGCACCCCGACAAGGGAAGCCGTTCAGTACACGCGCCTAAGGAAGGAATCGAACAGGGCAGGGCTGTTTCGTGAACGCTCACGGCCGTTCAGTAAACGCCAATGATCGGGGTCAGGGTGATTCTTCCCCCGCCCTGACCAAGGTCCAGCGCCGACCCAAGGAATCCGCGTGGACCTCCGATGATTTACATGCCAGTCGGAAGAAGTAAGTAAAAACACGAAGTAGGAAGGCGGCAAAAACAGATTGGGTTCAGGCCCTCCCAGAGAATCACAAAACGGGTAAAAGTATATCGGTTCTTGAAGTAGGAGGATTGGGATCTGGGAGTCCAGAAAGGCCTACGGCAAGCTCGTGTCGTGTCGACCCAGGCGTTGGTTCCTGACACCGCGGGGATCGTTCAACCTTGAACGACTGGCCGTTTCCACAACGCCCAATCGTGCAACGTCGACCCATTCTGGGCTGCCGCCAGCGTTCAATGTGGAACGCCGGCGGCGGGGCCGCCGCCGGTCGACACGACACGACTCCGCCCTACTTGCAACGACTGGCGTCTACAGTCGGACTCGATTGGACAGGACACGCGAGAGGACACAAGACCCTTCCGAGGGCCACGTTGCCACAGAAATGCGGGAGGCATGGATCGCAAGACACAGGACGCGAGGGTACCCTTGATCTGGCAGGGTCGACCTACCAATCCGGGCCGCCTGTATGTTGCGGGGGGGTGGTCATGGGGGTGGCCCACGTGGGGGGGGGAAGGGAAGTGCCCTAAAGGAGCCCTTTAGGGGCCCCCTTTAGGCACCAGCTCGCTCCCAAAGGGGCCCTGAAGGGCCCCGTTCGGAGCCCTTTCTTCACCTCCCATTTGGGTCACCCCCCATTGCCAGTAGGTCAGGCATGTCCTCTTACAGGCGGATTTTTGGAAGAACAATGAAAGATGGATGCTCAAAAACAGTCCAAACATCATCGAAAACTAGTCCCCAGAGTCTTTTTGGGGGAGTTGTTTGAATCTTCCTCCTGTGGAGGGACATGCCCGACTGGCCCGACTTCGCATTACCACCCTGGAGGCCTCCCAGATGGGGCGGAGCAGATGGGGTCGGAGGATCGCGCCGCGTCGCCGACACATCGCCGATGCATCGGCGACATCGCCGATGCATCGGCGACGCCAGCGTGGAGAACGTCGGGCTCCACATCGAGCCGCGTCGCCGATGTACCGACGATGCCACGCGACCCTCCGACCCCATCTACTCTTAAGTCGGGCCTGTCCCCCTACAGGGGGATTTTCGACGAGAAATAAAAAATTCCAGAAATAATCCAAAAATAATCCAAAAATAATCTGGGGACTATTTTTTAATATTTTTTGACCTTTTTGGGGTATTCTTGGGGTATGTTTAATTTTTCGTCGAAGATCCCCCTGTAGGGGGACACGCCCGACCTGAATCTACTCGGACCCCATCTGGGAGGCCTGGACACCCGCCCGGACGCTCATGCCGCCGTTTCTTCTCCAGGATGAGCTCCCCGTACACCGCGAGGGCCCCTCGCTCGCGGGGCTCCGCGCCGGCGGAGGCGTCGGCGTCTCTCGCGGCGGCGGCGCGGGCCCCCACGACGAAGGACGTCGGGGAGATCCTCGCCGCCTCGAGGCGGCACACCTCGAGCGGGGGCCGACCGTCCTGGCATTCCCAAGAGGCCTACCATTAGGTCGGGCGTGTCGTCCTAATCTTGGACGAAAAAGAAAGCATAGTCAAACAATAAGCAACACATGTTCAGACATGCTCAAGAAATCGTCCCCAGACTATTGGTTAACATCATTTTTAACTATTCCTCTTGTAGAGAGACTCAGAATCCAGAAGTTTTCCAAGGAGCACCAAATCTTGGAACATTGACCCGATGTAAGAAAAACAAGGCGGTCTCAACCAGAAATGTGCTACAGTGCGGGCGCGGCCGCAAGAAATCCTCATAAGAAGACCCAGCCCTGAAACCCTGCGCGAGAGGTGCACCTGAGGAAAAACCCAGAGCAACCTGAACGCAGCAGCTCCTTCAACGGCCGCGGGAAGCCACCGCGCAGCGCGCGGAGCGAAGAAGCCCAGGGCACCCTGACGAAAAGCAAACTCTGTTTCTTGAAGCGCGCCCCCCACTGTAGGAGCATCTCGTGCAAACCACAGAAGGTTCTCAGAACACTTCTTGTGGGCCTACATGGGACGCGCAGAGACATGCTAATACTATATGTCCTCTTTGGAGGCGCGCGTCCGACCCGAACAGAGAGTATACCCATCTTGTAGTATTATCGTTTCGCAAGCGGTGCGGCCGGAAAGCGCCTGCCACGACGCATATACCATAAGATTTCTCGGTGCGCGCGTCGCCCCTGGGGGGGGGGGCACTTACAGTATAATTATGTTGGGGCGACGCCGACTATAGTCGGGTCGGGCGAAAAGGGGGGATAGCCAAGGTGGGGGGATCAGAATCAGCTCACGTAGCTGATTTTCCCGGCGCCTCCCGGCGCTGGAGGCGGCCATGTATCGAGGAATGGGCCCCTCGGTGGGGCTGAAACCAGCTGCATGCAGCAGATTTCGTAACCCCCCCTGTCCCTATCCCCCCCTTTCGTTCGGCCCGAGCTTCGCCACAGCCCGAACACACCGGGAAGTTGGCGAAGCGGTAGGTGCCCAGGACCTGCACGTCGCCTGCTGGGCCGACCTCCGCCAGGAGCGCGCTCCCGAAGGACTCCGCGTGGCTGAAGCGGGTGGCGGCGACCTTGTCGGAGTAGAGGAGGGCAACCTTGAAGGGGCCCCGGGACATACACACACACATAAACACACACAAATAACAGGATTCTCAATGTTTTCTTACATTTTGGGGGTTTTTGTCTTCCACCCCACTTCCCATATGTTCCTCATATTTTCTGGGGGATCAACGATGAATTGTGCCTGTTTTTTTGTTCCCTCCTGAAGCCTTTCTGGAGCGGGAAGGCTTCGGGCTGCGCACAGACGTCGCTCCCAGGTACGGCCGGACCTGGGACAGAACACACATCCTTCAAGAACACGAGACCCTCCGCCGGCCAAGCCGGAGAACATTCGAGGTGCACCGTCCCACAGGATGCACAACAACACCCAACAAGTACGACTAGCATTACGATACCCTCCCGCACCGACCTCGATCTTGTACCTCGGTCCGGCCGCAGTCCCGGCTGGCGCCGCCTCAGGCGGCGCCCCTGGAGCGCTCCGCGCCCCAGTGTTGAGATGTCGAAATCGCTCCAAACTGCTCGGGGGCCCTGCTGAGACCAGCTGGGACCACCCCGGGGTGTTGTCAGCGCGCAGCCCGCGATCTCATTATTCTGGAGGTCCTGGTTGAAACGAGTCCGGGGCCCTGGGCTTTCCCCACAAGAAGCTTTTCATACCGAGTCGCTCTGTGACGGTCCTGGGGCCTGGGAATGAGGGGCAATGATAGGGGTGGTTGTCTCAGGGGGGAAACCATCGTCTTGGAATCGACGCGGTACATCGCCGCTGGGCTCTCGATGGCGAATCCGCACTTTCTTGAGCAAGGTGGGCCATCAGGCCCCCGTCGGCGAGCAGTGGGCGATCGGAGAGTGGTGCCTCCCCTCCGCTGAGCCCGTTCCCCCCGCACGCTGCCCCCGAGGGGGAGGGCCCCAGAAGCCCGAGGCTCCTATAATCCAGCGCCCAGGCTCTTCCGGGGCCGTGCTCGGCGACAGCAGCACCGAAAGCCAACCGAGCCGACCGCGAGCACGACACCGACCGAACTCGGCAGGCCGCAAGCAGCCCGGAAGGGCGCAGCGGCGCGGCAAATGCACCGTCGCCGACCGAACTGGACCGACCAAACGCCACCAACTGCGACGCAACCGCACCGGCCGAACCGCGAGCATCCGTGCTCCTGGTGTGCCGAGGAGGAGGAGGAGGAGGAGGAGGAGGAGGAGGAGGAGGACAAGTGTAAACCCAAGAGGCATCCACGATGTTGGAATAAACCCTCTCTTCACAGGCTCCATGCAAAGGTCCATTTGCACTGAGGGAACTGCCTCGTTGGAAGACAGCCGTTTGAAGACCCCCAAACGTGCGGATTCCAACGCCACGGATCAACCTGACTGTTGCGCCTTGACGATCACGAATCGTGCCAGATCGTGATTCCTGTGACTTCAACACCACGAATCACGGTAACTGTTAAACCCTCGTAATCCTGAATCCTTCCAAACACCGTTTCTGGTACGCTGGTCATGGAAATCCGTGAAACTCTTGCATCTTTCAGAACGAATGTGCGCGGCGCTAAAACGAGAACCACACTTTGAAAAAGAACCGGCCTCAATCCGTGCGAGAACCACATTTCGAAAACTATTCGCCCTCAATTTGTGAAACTTTTGCAATGTTTGTAAAATGGATGTGTGCGGCGCTCAGGCGAGAGTCACATTTTGAAAACGACCCGCCCTCCATCTGTGAAGCTGTTTCCACTTTTAAAGATTCAGGGTCATACATGGTGAGGAAGTCTCAAGCGAATCGCCCGGCCCGCCCTAAAAACTGGCCTCGGGATGCGACAGGGAGAAGTTATGTATAAGGAATGCACGAGGAGGAGGAGGAGGAGGAGGAGGAGGAGGAGGAGGAGGAGGAGGAGGAGGAGGAGGAGGAGGAGGAGGGAGGAGGAGGAGAGAAGGAGGAGGAGGAGGAGGAAGAGGAGGAGGAGGAGGAGGAGGAAGAGGAGGAGGGAGAGGAGGAGGAGGAGGAGGAGGAGGAGGAGGAGGCGGAGGATGAGTGCCGAGGCCTTGCCGCCCGAGACGTGCAGCGCCGCCATCTTGTGCGCCTGGCCCCCGCAGAAGTCCGTGGCCGCGCCCCACCTCAGCGCAAAGCCCCCCGGCAGGCCCTCGGCGCCCAAGGCCGCGCCCCGCATCCAGCACGTAGCCATCCTCGGACGGAGATAAAAGGAAAAACAGAAGAAAAAACAGAAAGACGCGATAAACAGAAAGAACAAAAAAAGACAACTTCAGGAGACAGCGATAAACATAAACGCCAGCAGGAGAACTTCCGAAGAAACACAGACGCGACAAACAGAAACTTTTGGCACCCCGCGCGGATGTCGCGGATCCGCGCTGGCCCCCCCCCCCCCCGGCGGCGCCTCCGGCGCCGCCCCTGGCGCGCTCAGCGCGCCAGGAAGGGGGGTCCAGCGCAGATCCAAGAGCTCCGCGCGGAGAGGCCAAACGTTTATGTTCATGGCGCTTTTCTTCTTCGAAACCTGTCACCGCTCGGACGCCTGTGCACCTTTCGATCCCGTGCGATCGATTCTCTTTCCTCGCAAGGAGTCTCCGAGAGGCGCCTCGAGGGCCCTCGATGAGAAGCGTGCGCACGCCCGAGCGGTGCCGAGAGACGCGGCAGAAACCGAAACTTTCGGGGATCCGCGCAGATCTTGTGGATCCGCGCCGATGGATTTTTGGTGTGGGAACGTCACGCTGTCCATAGCAAAACCATCGAAGCCCAAGAGAGAAAGGGCACCCTTTTGGACGCCCGAAATGGGTACGGAAAGAATGGGTACAATGCCCAACAGCAAATGGTGTCCCAAACCAACAGCGGCCGCTGTTGGGCGGGCGACCTTCTGTCGCGAATGGGAACAGGCCGCGGCGGCGCGGACAGCGAGTCCTGTTCAAAATGAACAAGAACTGCTGTTGGACATTGTACCCATTCTTTCCGTACCCATTTCGGGCGTGCCGAACCCTGGAGGCAAGCAGAGTGTTTCTTGGCATGGGCCTCCACTGTACGGCAGACTCGTGCCGTGACGACCCCAGCGTTGGCTTGTTACACCGCGCGGATCTTTCAATCTTCGGCGGCTCATTGGCCGATTCTGTGCCACCAGCGGCGCTCAACCTTGAACGCCCGCAGCGGGGTCGCAACTGCGTCGGCACGACGCGAATCCACAGTATGCCGATTCTCGGGGATGGACAGAACCCCCCTTAGCACAACGAGGTGTAGTGAAAACGACCTCGTGCCCAAACCTGGCGGGCGCAAGCCTGGAAAATGATGGCCGCGGCGCCCTCTCGAGAACCGAAAACGGACAATTCACTCATCGACGTGTCAGGGTGGGGGTTCTGTCCACCCCCGAGATTTTTCTGTAAGACCAGAAGACGCCATGAAAAATAAACTCTCGGATGTCCGCGCGGATTTATCGGGTCGGCGCTGGATCGCCCCCTTCCTGCTGACGCGCGGAGCGTGCCAGGGGCAGGTCGGGCATGTCCTCCTGCAGGCGGATGTTAGACGAAAAATAGAACATACTCCAAACGTGCTCCAGACGAGTTAAACTTTAAGAGAAACATCGTCTCCAGACTATTTTTTGTGTCAATTGTTGGACATTCCCCCTGTAGAGGGACATGCCAGACTTGATGCCAGGGGCGGCGCCTCCAGCGCCGCCCAGGGGGGGCCTGGCGCCGAGCCAAAAAACCCGCTCAGACAAAGGTACCGATATCGCTACTCCCCGAACTTTCTGTTGCTCCCATCGTACTTCAAGGCCACATCCCAGAAATAATCTCGAGCACCCAGAAAAAAAACATCGACACACTGTCAAACGGGTATCGCCTCCCTGGGCCCGACACGTGAAGACCCTCCAGTTTCGGTGCTTTCTCGGTGCTCAAACTTTTTCTTGTGATCAAAGCTAAAGTACGTTGGAACATCATCACCCGAGCTTCTCCCAGGGTGCGTGCTGACCAGAACTTCGACGAGAATCCAGCCCTTCAGCGGCGCGGCATCGATGCCTCCGGTGAGGGCCTCCGACAAAAATCCCCCACGGGGCTTCGGAAACTTCTGTGGCTGGTTTTTCCCCAATCAGTGCTTGCACTGAAGGGGTCCTAGCGGAAGTTGGAGGATTTAGCGAAAGTTCCCGCCGATTTTGGTAGCAAACTGGGTTCCCGGGTTCCTGGCTCCGGGTTCCAAGGTTCCCTGTTATTGGCTCCGGGCCGATTTCGGTGGGTTCTGGGTTCCCGGGCGCCCGGGTTTCCAGTCGATCTCCCCAGCGAGAACCATCCACTGATTGGGGCTTTTCTCTGGCGTACTGTTCTTCCCCGAACCCAGCTTCTCTTCCGGCTCCTGTTCTCGTCGCGCCAGGCGATCAGGATGCGCCCGTCCTCCGTGCCGGCGACCACGGGGCCGAACGCCCGGCCCGCGGGCGAGGTGAACTGGACGGGAGCCGACACGTCGACGGTGCCGGAGTTGTGGACCTCGGGTTAAATCGGGCGTGTCCCCCCACAGGGGGATTTTCGACGAAAATTAAAAAATACTCAAAACATACTCCCAAATGAAACGGAAACAAAAATAGTCCCCTGACTATTTTTTGACTATTTTTGAATATCCCCCCTGTAGAGGGACAGACCCGACTTAGATCTCGGGGGGAGGAGGCACACGTCGGGGCGGCGGGGGCCGAGCGAGCGCCTCGGAGCGGGACGGGCGTGGTAGCACGTGGGCTCCTGCAGTCGGGGCGTTGACCGAAGGAACCCTAAGACAAGGAATGAGGCCCCTTCTTCCCCTCAGTTAAACTTCGCTTTCCCATGGGGAACCTCAGGAAGCACCCGAGGCAAGCTGTAAAGCAATCAAGGAGCACCGAGCCCCTCCCCAACGAAAAGGGTTCCTGCTTCAGCGCCCCGACCGTAACGCCCCAGGCCTGGGCGAGTGGGAAGACGCGTGGGCTCCCCAACCGCCCCGGGGCACGCGTGGAAGCACGGGCGAACGCGCGTGGGGCTCCTCACGCCCCAGAGCGGGGCAAGGGTGGAAGCACGCGGGTTTTCCCAACGTCCCCGGCAGTACTCCATCCCTGGGTGCGTGGCTGTTGCGGGATTCCGCGGTGCGGATTGCCCTCGGATTTCCATTTCTGAAGAATCATGGTTGATGCCCCCCCTCCACGGTGCCAATGGTGTTTTCCAATCGACGTGTTGGAAACGCCCAGTGCCATGGCAACGCTTGCAAGGTGCTGGATGCGAAATAGTTTCACGAAGGGGACATCTTAGTTGCTGCCCAAGGTTCTTTTTATTCCCCCCAAGCAGTTTGTCTGTAATGGTTCCCTGTGCATTTCTTCCGAAGAACTAATAAGTGCACTGCTGGATCTGGAATCGGAGGGCTACATTGTCTCCCAGAGTCTCCCGTTGTCTCCTATTGTCTATCCCTATTCCTATCCTCGTCCGTATCCGTATCTCGATTCCTATCCAGATCTCCATCCCCATCTTTATGCCTATCCCTGCCCTTATATTTATATACATATATATATATATATATATATATATATATGTATAGATTTGCTTCTACCCCTCTTTATTTTATCCATATCCCGACACTATAGGCATCCCTGTAAACATCCCCGTTCCGATCCTTGGCCCAATATCACTACATCCCCAAATCCCTAGCCCTATATCCCTATCCCTACCGTTATCCCGACTCCTCCAGCGTGGCCCCCTCCATTGTGACCCCCCATCGTGGCCCATCGTAACTGCGTAAAGCTGTTCGAGGCCCTCTGCTGTAATTGTGGGTGTCATGGTGAGTCTCTCTCCTGGAGACCTTGCCGACGATGACCCGCCCAGTGTCCTCCTGGGATAGGTCGCGGAACACCACGGCTATCCTGTCCCCCTGGAACACGGCCAGCTCGAGGTCCCCCACACGCGTGGTCCCCCCGGCGTGATCCTGCCGCAGCAGCGCGCGCGGCAAGAACCCCGGCGGCGCCCTGCAGCTGCGCTCCCGGCCCAGGCCGACGTAGCCCTCGCTGCAGACGCTCGAGGCAGAAAACGCGGCGTGGACGCGCCGACTTTCGGAGCTCCGCGCGGACTTCTTGGCCGGGAGTTGCTCTAGAAGTGCCGCTGGCCCAAGGTGCCCCCAGGATTTGCAAGGAGGCCCCCGCGGCCTCCAGAACAACCCTCACGGGGCCCAGAGGGCCCCAGGGACTCCAAGATGGAGCGCAAAGCTGGGAGCACCTCGAGCCAGGGGCACTTCTAGCAGCACCCGACTTGGGTCGGCGCTGAACAATTCTGAGGAGGACCGATAGCGGGGGTCTGGCTCAGGGGGGGGGGGGGAGCGACCTGGAATCGGCGATACATCGCCGATAGATCGGCGATAGGCACCAGAAGGCGAATCAGCACTCACCAGGGCGGGGCGGGCTTATGGGCCCCCATGGGCGATGAGTGAGCGAGCGGGGGCATATACATCCGACCATGAGCGCTCCCCCTGTAACGTTGCCCCTGACCCCCCAGCGCGCCAGGCCAGCGCCGATCCGAGAAAGTTTATGCTCGTGCCGTGTTTCTCTCTCTCGAGATGCACTCGGCCCCCGCCAGGGTCACCGCGCACGAAGCGTGGGGTCCGCAGCTCACGCCCAGGCACCGCTCGCCCACGACCGAAGCGGTCCTCAGCAGGCCGCCCAGCGAGCCCGTGAGGTCCACCACGTTCTAGTTGGCGGGCCTGTTCTCCACCGCCACCGCCACAACTAGGAGGAGGAGGGGGTCCTCCTCCTCTTCCTCCTCCTTCACCCCTCCAACCTATGGTGGTGGTGGTGGTGGTGGACAACACGCCCATCACTCGTAGACCGCACGCGTCTCCGCCGCCGACTGGCGGGCACTTGCCGCGCTCTGCTCCAGCGCAGCCTTCACGCCCGGGTCCTGCGCCAGCTGCCCGGCCGCCCGCAGCCGCTCCTGAGGCGGAGACAGCGGGGGGGGGGGTGGCCGGGGGGGGGGGGGGGGACGGGCTCCAGCATCGACCTCTGGAATCGGCGGCACATCGCAGGTGCCGAGGCGGGGTGGGCTGTCCAGCCCCCTTAGAAAAAAAGGAGGGCCATGACCAAGATGGAGCGCGGAAGCGTCGGTCTCGCTCTTGGCCACCGTCCTTCTTGGCCACCGTCGAATCGTGGATCGTCCCCGCGAGATCGGCGACGGCTGGCACGGACCATACTCCCAGGACCTCTCCCAAGGTGCCTTCTGATCAGCATTTCGGGGCGAATCCAGCCGTGACGAGGAGGGCCTCCAAATTGGGAGGCACAAGAAGGCGAACACGATGCAAGGGCAACGGTATCGGCAATAATTCTTCTTCCTCTGAGCATGAACTTCTGGAGGTCCGCGCAAATTTCTTGGATCTGCGCTGCGCCGCCAGGGGGCCCCGGCGCCGGCCCCAGGAGTTCGCACGGAACTCCCGAAATCTATGCTTGGGCGCGTGTTCCGTCTCCAGCCGTGAGCGGCACCGTTACATTTAAGTCGGGCATGCCCCTCTACAGGAGGAATACTTAAAAATAGCAATAGATAGTCTGGGGACCCTATAGGGCCACGAAACATGCGAGGGGTGTGCCGAAATGGGTGTGCGGGACGCATCTGGGCACACCCACTGGGGCCTTCGGTGGAGCTCCCTACGGGGCCACGAAACGTGCAAGGGGTGTGCCGAAATGGGTGTGCGGGACGCATGCGGGCACACCCGCTCGGACCTTCGGTGGAGCTCCCTATGGGGCCGCGAAGCGTGTGAGGGGTGTCCGGGCGAAAGGAGGGGATAGCAAAGGGGGGGTTTTAGAATCAGCTCACGCAGCTGATTTTCCCGACCCCTCCCGGCGCCCGAGGCGGCTATGTATCGAGGAGTGGACCCGGCGGCGTGGCCGAAACCAGCTGCGTGCAGCAGGTTTCGTAAGCCCCCCTTTCCCAGTCCCCCCCTTTCTTCTGGCCCGACTGACGCCCATCACACGTTATTCCTAGTTTAGTTGGAAGGAGGAGGAGGAGGAGGAGGAGGAGGAGGAGGAGGAGGAGGAGGAGGAGGGAGAGGAGGAAGGGAGGAGGGGGAGGACGAGGAAGAAGGGAGGAGGGGAAGGAGGAGATGGAGGAGGAGGAGGGGAGAGGAGGAGGAGGAGGAGGAGGAGGAGGAGGAGGAGGATGAGAAGGAGGAGGAGGAGGTGGAGCAGCTCCTCCTCCGCGGCGCTGCGCTCCGTGGCCCGCGCCTCGCCGCCCAGCGCGAAGGCCCGGAAGCCTCCGAGCACCCCCAGGAGGTCGGCCACGGACGAGGCCGCGCCCTCCTCGGGCTGGCCGGCCCTCGCAGGGAGCGGCGCGCGGCGGAGTTTTCTAAGGAAAAAGCAAACCTACCTCGCTTTTGACCATCCTCGCTTCCAAGAGATACCAAACGATGCCAAATTGCAGCCTGTACTGGTCAGGCCGCTTGACGAGGAGGCGCGTGGTATGGCTTGGTTTTGCCTAGAAGCGAAAGCGGGGTAGGTAATTCACGCTCTGATTTTCGGGAGGTCGACCCCCCCCCCAAAAAAGTCTCGACCCAATCACGGGATCCACAGCGTTTCGTCCCGGGGCGTCTTTTGACGGCCCCGCGAGGCCCGGCGAGGGCCCCCGGAGGCCGAGAATGGCGAAAAAACTTCCGCCGTGATTTTTTCATGACTCGACGGGGTCTGGGGAGGTAAGAAGCGCCGATTTGGACGCCCGACGTGGGTACGGACAACATGTGTACACTGCCCAACATCAAATGCTTCCCAAAACCGACAGCGGCCACCGTTTGGCAGGCGGCTGCTTGACTTCAGAGCGCATCGTCCGCGGCGGCGCGGACCCCGAGTCCTGCTAACAATGAGCAGGAACTGCTGCTGTTCGGCATCGCGCCCACTCTTTCCGTGAGCACTTCGATCCTCCCGAGAGCACGCCGAGGAGACGCGAGGGCCCCGGGGCGGCCTTCCAGGGGCCCCGAGATCCTGGCGCTGCTGGCGCTGAGTGGTTGCCACACCGGGCGCCTTCGACCCGATTCGGGCTCCGGGGCCATCACCGATCGATGCCGCTCGCAGACTGCTGCAGGCGGATGGGCTCTACGCTCCAGTGCAGATTTCTTTGCGCGACAGCTGCATACCTTCGCAGCGTCGGCTCTCGAGGGAGGCACGGGAGCCTCCCAGAAGGCCTCCCGCAGCTGTGGGGGGCAGCGATAGGGGAAGAGCAACTCCAGGGGGGGGAAACAACTACCTGAAATCCGACAGGTCGACGACAGGCCCTCGATAGCAAAACCGTACGCTCACGGGCCCCCATCGACGATCGATGGGTGATGCGGGGTCGATGCACCCGTGATGCTCGTCGTCTTGTTTTCGGGTCACAGCTCGGCTCTCTGGCGGCCGTTCGGGGCGATCTGGGCACCCCTCGGAACGCTCCCAGCGAGGCGCAGCTGCCGGAGAGCATCCCGAGGCTGGAACACCGCAGAGCACCGATGCAAGCTTCCGAAGGCCTCGAACGTCGAGCGGTACCCCCTGAGCCTCCCCTCTCTAACGTTGCCCCTGGAGCTCCGAGGAGGCCTGGTGCCCTCTGTGAAGAGGGCCTCCTCCCTCCCCCCACCCCACCTCGCGCGGCCTTCGGCGACACCCCACTCCAAACGGGCCCCCATGGACCTTTCGCGGGGTCCCCCTGGCCAATTTCTCGAGCTGCGTCCGGCCGTGGTGACCAGAAGGGTGCCCCTGGAGGCCCCTCCCACCTCCCACACTGAAGGGACCCTGGGACACACAAATAAATACACACAAATAAAAAGATTCCCCATAGTTTCCCATATTTTCTTGGTTTTTGTCTTCCCCACCACTTCCCATATTTTCCCATATTTTCTGGGGAGTCGACGATCAATTGTGTCTGTGTGTTTTTTGCCACCTCCCACATGGCCTACAGTCGGGCTTGCTTGGAGAGGACACGCGAGAGGACACCAGATCCTGCCGAGGGCCGCGCTGCCCCAGGACTGCGGAGAACGAGGGGTGCCATCTGCAGGACACAGCGGCACCCTTACCTTGACAGGATCGACCTGCAAAATTAATCAACCTCGACTGTACGTCATGCCTGTCTGAACGCAGTTCTCTCTGTCTTATTTTCCACGTTGGCGCGAAGCGTTCTCCAGTGCACCCGGTCACCGGGACTGCGTGTCCCATACGCCTGCCCTCTGAGAGGACCGCCCCATACACCTTAGGCGATGCTTAAGAAAACGTAAGTTTTCGGCCAGAGTCTCGATTATTCTTACTGTTTCAATGTAAATCCTAAGAATTTGGTAGGAACTTGGAGTTTTTACTCCAATTCTGAGACTATGAATTTCTTAACCCATGATTTCTTAAGCATTTCGCAGGGTGTAGGGGCTGGAATGTGGGTCGCATCGCATCGCATCGCATCGACTGTGCGTCTCCAGGATCACCCCTTTCCGGACGGAGGAGGGGGGAGCAGCGGCAGCCGGCAGCAGGACCTCGACCCTCCTCCCTGCCTTCACGCGAGGAGCGACCCTGGACAGGGGTGATCTTTGGTGCGCGGCCTCGGGGGAGACGTGCGGGGAGGCCAACTCCAAGCAAGCGCGCGAGCCAGTGCTGGAGGGTGGCAAGGCTTCGGGCTGCGCGCAGACAACCCCCTCGGGTATCCACGATCCGGAAGGGCCGATCTACGGATCGAATTCAACCGTGAGGCGTTCGACGCGCGAATCGAATTCAACTAGGTCCCACCCCAGAAACGGGGGTCACCTGGGAGGAGGAGCAGGACAGGTTGGAGGAAAAGGAAAAGGAGGAGGAGGAGGAGGAGGAGGAGGGAAAGGAGGTGGTATGAGGAGGAGGAGGAGGAGGAGGAGGAGGAGGAGGAGGAGGAGGAGGAGGAGGAGGAGGAAGAGGAGGAGGGGGTCTCCTGGGAGGTCCCGCCTTCAGGGTCGGCGGCACAGGCCGTAAGGACTTCACAGTCTCTGTGGACCTCCCGAGGCCCCCCCCCCTGGCCAGTGCCTCGAGCTGCGTCCGGCCGTGGTAACCAGGAGGGCGCCCCCTGGAGTTAGGTCGGGCGTGGACTTCTGAATGTTTTTGAATATACCTCTGTATGTTTGACTCTTTCGAATAGTTCTGAACTCTTTTTAAGGACTATTTTTGAATTTCCTCCTAGAGACCATGTTGTAACTATTGTTGAATATTCCTCCTGTAGAGGGACAGGCCCGATTTAACCCTGGAGGCTCCCCCCCAAACATGGTCCAAGGCATTTGACGCGCGTGCCCCCCCCCCCAAAAAAAAAACACCGTTCCTTGATCTCCGATGTGCCGCCCCCCTCGCAGCACCTCACGAGACGATGGGGCCCCGAGGCAGAGGGGCTCTGGGGCGAGGAGGCCCTGCACAGGCCCACATTTAGGGGAACAAACATTGCCAGAAACATGAAAACTCGGAGGTCCGCGCGGACTTCTCGGATAAAACATGTGTACAATGCCTAACCGAAGATCTTGTCCAAATCCGACAGCGACCGCTGTTGGGCAGGCGACTTGTGGTCTCAAGCGGACAACGTCGGCGGCGAAATCGACAGCGATTCGTGTCCGAACTGTGTTGGAACTGCTGTCGGTCTTCTAAGCAACGACGCTGTGTACGTAATCTTGAGCTTTCGGAGCCCCGCAGAGATTTCTTGGATCGGCGCTGGTCCCATAGCGGCGCTTCTGGCGCTGCCCCTGGCGCGCTCCGTGCGCCTAGCGGGGGGGTCCAACGCTAATCCAAGAAATTCGCGCGGAGCTACGACAATTCATGCTTATGGCATTTTTACTTCTTGGCCTTCGCCCCTAGTCTCCTCGTGCCCATTTCGATCGTACCGCAATCTCCTCTGCGCGCCGATGGCCTCAGCCCGAGAAGGAGGAAGCGGAAAAGGGGGAGGGACGGAGGGAGGGAGGGGAGGGGAGCAGAGGGGAGGGGGAGGAGGAGGAGGAGGAGGAGGAGGAAGAAGAGGATCATGATGATGATGAGGAGGTGGAGAAGGAGCCGGAGGAGGAGGAGGAGGAGGAGGAGGAGGAGGAGGAGGAGGACAGGTAGGAGGAGGAAGAGGCGGATGAGGAGGAGGAGGAGGAGGAGGAGGACGAGGAGGAGGAGGAGGAGGTGGAGGATGAGGAGGTGGAGTAGGAAGAGGACGAGGAGGAGGACGAGGAGGAGGACCAGTGTAAACCCAAGAGTCATCAACGATGTTGGAGTAAACCCTCCCTCCAAGCTCCCTCTTCATAGGCCCCTACATGGGTTCATCTCCATTGATGGAACTGCCTCGTTGGAAGACATCCGTTTGAAGACCCTGAAGCATGCCAAAACATTGTTCTCGGGATTCCAACGCCGCGGATCAACCAAACTGTTGCGTCTTGACGATCCTGAACCGTGCCACAACGCCGTCTCTAGGACTTCAACACAGAGAACCAACGTAAGAGTTGCACCCGCATGCTCCTGAATCGTTCTAACACAACATTCCTGGTACGTTGATGATACGAATCCGTGAAACTCTTTGCATTTGTTTAAACGAGTGCGCGCGGCGCTAAGGAAAGAACGACATTTTGAAAAGGAACCGCCCTCAATCCGCGAATCGCTTGAAATAGTTTTAAAACAAATGCGCGCCGCGCTAAAGCGAGAACCGTATTTTTTTAAACCACTCGCCCTCAATCTGTGAAATTCTGGTATTCTCTTTGAACATGACTGTGCGGCGCGCTGAAACACAAAACCACATTTTGAAAACCACCCGCCCTCAATCTGTGAAGCTGTAAACTTTTAAAACAAATGCGCGCCGCGCTAAAGCGAAAACCACATTTTGAAAACGACCCGTGCTCAATCCGTGAAACTCTTGCAACTGTTGAAAAAACGAATGTGCGCCGTGCTAAGGCGACGGCCACATTTCGAAAACGACCCGCCCTCCATCTGTGAAACTGTTGCCAAATTTGAATCTTCAGAGTCATACGTAAATGGTGAGGAAGTCCCAGGCGAAACGCCCAGCCCGCCCTAAAATCTGGCCTCGGCGTGCGACAGACAAATATTCATACTGAAAGAGAAAAGGAATGGAGGAGGAGGAGGAGGAGGAGGAGGAGGAGGAGGAGGAGGAGGAGGAGGAGGAAGAGGAGGAGGAGGAGGAGGACGGGGAGGAGGACGCGGTAAACCCCCAAACCTTTACGCGCCGCTGGCCTCAACTGCCGCCCCGCCGCGCCGACGACCGTGCTGCCAGCGGCGGCCGCCCGTTGGCGAACCGCGCCCGCGCACGCTGGCAGGGAGGCGCTGGCCAGCATCAGCGCCGCGCGCGCCGGCCGCCCGCGGCCGGGCCGCCGCGGCGGTGGCGCCATGGGGCGGCTCGGTGACCTGGCGCGAACAGAAACGCCAGGCGGCCGTTCTCGGGGGCGTCCAAGAGGAGGGCGTCCAAGAGGGGCGGGGCGCAAACCATGGCGGGCGGCACGTGCGCGGTCCAGGGGAGGGCCAGAAATGGATTGAAATAAGAAGAGGCACAATCAAATCTGGGGAGATATCGTGGCCCCCGCCATGATATTTCCCCCCTTAGTCATCACTCCCCTCTTTGTCGCCCCCGACCTCCGCTTGATGCGCGCCCGCGCGCGCCCGCCGGGCCGAAGGGCCTCCAACGGGGAATCGGCCTCACCGGAAGGGCCCGGAGCGGCCGGCGGCGGCCGCGGCCGCGCGCAGAGGTTCGCGGCGGCGGCGGCGGCCAGCGCTGGGCGGATGTGCTTCAGTGCGGCGGCGCGCTCGGGCGCATGGCGCCCGCGCGGCCGCCCTGGCAGGGGCGAGGAGGGGGTGAACGCTGGGGGGCGGATGAACTCACAAGGGTGGACGTCGACCTGGAATCGGACATGCGTCGCCGACTAATCGGCGACAAGCCCCCGATAGCGAACCCGCACGCAACAGGGCATACCCTGTTGCGTGCGGACTCGCAGGGGGTGGGGCATCGGGCCCCTACAATAAGCACATACGATGAGACATATCGTTACAGCAAACCTTGGGGTGCAATCAGGGTTCACGTGCCCACGAACTCTGTGGACCATTGGGACGATCCGGGGATAACGAACTCTTGCGGGGCACCTCCTGGTAGGCCGATTTCTTGTTTGACGCGCCCACAGTATCGGCGATGAATGGGCGATTGGGGGTCGATGCATCTTCCCATGAGCCAGCAATGCTGCTCGTCGTCTTGTTTGCACATCACAACTGGGCTTTCCAGCGGCTGTTCGGGGCGATCCGGACACCTCCGGATACTCCCTGCGAGGCGCAGCTGCTGGATAGCATCCCGATGCTGGAAAACCGTAGAGAACCGACGTAAACTTCAGAAGACCTCGTCCGAAGAGGCTTGGTGCCCTCCGCGAAAAAGGACTCCTCCCTCCCCTCCACCTCGCGCGGCCTTCGACGACACCCCGTTCCAAACGAACCTCTATGGATCCCCAGCGGGGTTCCCCCCTGGCCAGTTTCTCGAGCTGCGTCTGGCCGTGGTGACCAGGAGGGCGCCCCTGGAGGCCCCCACCCCCCAACGCAGAGAACCGACGCAAACTTCCAATGTCCTCGAATCTCGAACGTCGAGCGGTACCCCCGGAGCCTATCCCCCCCAGCGTTGCCCACGAGAGAAGGATGGGGACGCCCGCGCCCCCCCCTCTGGCGGGCGGGCGGGCCCCCCTCCTTTTCGATCGAGCCGCGCGGCGGGCGCCGTCGATGATGGAGGGGAGGGGACAGGGAGAGGGGGCGTCCTATTCCCTCCTTCCTCTCCTCCTCCCTCCTCTTTTCTCCTCCCTCCTCCCCCCTCGTCCAGCCGCGACAGCTCGAGGCGTGTCGATTTGGGTGCTGCAGCAGTTGCCTGCGACGGCCGCTAGAGCGCGCGCGGCTACGGGCGGCGCGGCCGTCCGCGCCCACGATCCCGCCTGGCATCGGCGCCAGCGGCGGCAGCGAGCCTGGGCTCGCACGCTGCTGCGGCTGGGCGCCGCCGCGGGCCTGCTGGCTAGTCACCACAGCAGCCAGCAGCCCGCCGCCATGGCCAAGGGCGACAAGAAAGCAAGGTCATCGTCGGCCCCGCGGCAGGGGGACGGATCGACATCGTGGACCTGCAAGGGCTGCGCAACCCCGAATTTCTCTAGTCGCACCACTTGCCGAAGTTCCGGGAAAAAGAAGAGGACGTTGCCGCCGTGGAAGGCAGACGGCGGCACCCCGCGGCGCGCCGCTCGTGCTCGCGGACCAGGCGGCCCGCCAACGTGTCGCTGCCCATGAGGTGCGCTGGAAGGCGACTGTGGTAGTAGCGCGCGAAACTCGCCGTCTTCTTCTCGCGCACCTCTGGGTCGATCGGGTCGTCCCAGTCGCCGCTCTTGCCCCTGCGGATGAGGTCGAGCTCGCCCGCGACGAAGACCTCTGCTTCCTGCCAGGCTGCCTTGACAGACTGGCGCAACGGCCGGTCGGTCCCATCCAATCCCTCCGGGACGCAAATGCCCGCGACGGGGTCGGCCTTGGAACCCCAGTCAACATGCCCTTATCGCGCAAGTACTGTGTGACTCTCGGGTCCACCGCATACTTGTGGAGCAGCTTCGACAAGCGCACGGCGAGCTGTGTTGCCATTTTGGCAGCTTGGTTACCAAGTTGGGTTCGTGGGAAATCGCCAGCGCCGCAATGGCCCGATGCTTGAGCCGAGATGGCTACAGACAGCCAGGGTCCAGCCAATGCAAGAGGAGGGCCGCTAACGGCACCCAGCCTGCGCCACTATGGTTTCTGTCGTGGCGTCTAGCCAGCCCTCCTGCACTCACACAACTGATAAAGGAGGATTGTCTTCAACCCAGAACGCCCTGCCGATACTCGGACCACCAGGTCAACTTCAGCACCACGGATCAAGATGATGGATGATAATATCCTGCAACTCACAGCGCCCTCATGTGAATCTCCAGATCCGCCACGGATTACGATGCCCCCCGCCTGCACGCCTCTCCACTGCCGCAGAATAACACTATGCGTTATCAACCCTGTCTCCACTCACCCAACCTGGATGGATGGCCTTAGGGATCTAGGGTCCCGCTGGCAGGGGAAAGCAGGAGCAGGTGCAAGGTGAGGGCCGATGCCAGAACCCAATCTGCGCCAAAATGGTTTCTGTCGCGGCGTCTCGCCACCCCTCCTGCACTCGCAAAGGTGATGGAGGAGGACGGCCTTCAACCCAGAACGCCCAGCAGAGGGAGCGGGAGAGAGAAAGAGAGAGAACAGAGAGAGAAAGAGGGATAGGAAAATCAATAATACGAAAGACTGGGGGGGGGATCACGGCACGGAAGGATGCTTACCGCACACATGTGGACTTAGGGAATTTGGTAAGAAGTATGGATGCCACCGCCCCTGACCACCATGAGAATCCTGACAAACCTCTAACCCGCATCAGAGCGGCATCGGAGAAGCATGCCAGAAGCCTCTGAATGGCTCCTTACAGGCACCCGATGGATTCTGAGAGGCAGTTTGAATGGCTTCAGACAGGCATCTGATGGCTTCTGGCAGGTCTCTGGGACGCGTCTCAGAGACATGTCCGAGGAGTCAGTCTCTTACGCTGATGAGAGGCCCACAAGGAAGCCTCTGTGAAGATGCGTGGTTTTAAAGGGCCTCTGATAAGCCTCCGACGGGCCCCTGAGAGGCTTCTTGGAGGCCTTCCCAGGGCCTCTGTCTGAGAGGCCCATCCGAAGTCCCTGAGAGCCTTTCGAGATGCCCTTGACAGGCTTATGAGGAGCCTCTGATAGTCTCATGAGAGGCCTCTGTCTTCCTCCTCCTCCTCCTCCTCCGCGACTGAGCATGCCATTTGGTGCCATGTAAGGCCCAGGGCGGATTGCTTGTGTATTGCTCTCAAATTTTAAGCCAAGACTGAATGGTTCCATGATGTCGCAGAAAAACACTTCTAGGCTAAACCACTCGCCCGGACAGAACGCATCGATTTCAATGCATAAGCGGATTAGGCACTCCACATTTCAACCGTCATGACCCTGGGCCTCCCAGAGGCGTCTGATGGGCCTCTGCTGAGCCCCGTGCTTCCTTTTAGGATTCCCAAGGGCCCTCAAAATGATCCAAGGACTCTCAGGATGCTGCACCATTCCCTGGGGGCCCTAAAAATGTTCACCACCCTTCAGAATTCTACACGATTCCTAAGGCTTCCGCTAAAGTGCCCGACGAAGACGACGATGACGACAAGAAGGAGCCCGGGTGGCCAGCGCTGCAGCAAGAGGAGGCAACAGAGCGCGGGCGGAATGGCAACTACTTCGTCCCGAGATAGGCTCGAGGCGTCTCAAGGTACAGGACAGGTCACGAGGCCTGGCCGATTCGGGCAGGGCTCGGGTGGCCAGCAGCTGGGAGGGGAGCGCGCCAGCCGTGTATACACCCGCACACCGTCGGCCGCACGCAGGAGTGGCCCCAGGCGAGGAGTAGTGCCCTCTGGTGCGCGGCTTGCCGGTCGCTACAAGGTGTGCTTCAATGGCGGCCTGAGATCCGACGTCGCGAAAAAAAAAAAACACCATCGTGAATCAAGAGCGCAGCCCCAAACCCCATCTGAAGGGGCCCCAGGACACACACATAAATGCACACAAATAAAATGATTCCCCATATTTTCCCACATTTCTTGAGTTTTTGTCCTCCCCCCACTTCCCATATTTTCCCATATTTTCCTGGGAGTGAACGATTAATTGTGTCTATGTGTTTTTTCCCCTCCTGACCATCTGCTGCATTTTTTAGCGCCAGATCGATCCGCGGTGGCCCCAAGGGCCTGCCCGCCCGTCCTGCTGGCCCCGGCCTCCCGCCTGCGCGCTCGGCGTCGTCTGCCTGCTCCTCCCCTCCGCTCCTCCCTTCGCCAGGCACGACAGCCTGCCTGGGAGCAGCGTGGCGGCGAGTAGTTCGAGCAACCTGGAGGGTCCGTCTGGAGCCGCAGCGCTGCCAGGATCGTTCACGATAGTTGACAGCAGGCGGGCACAGCTTTCCGGGTGCAGCTGTCGTCGATCGGATTCCCGACGCCCGGAGTGCAAGCAAAATGCGACGCCCAGATCTCAGGGGAGGCACCCGTGCTCAGCTTGGGCCTGGAGCCCGGGCACTCGAGGTCGTCTCCTGGCGAGAGGGCCTCCCTTCCCTGCGCTCGGGGATCTCCTGACCCGGGTCAATCCAGACCCGGGTCAGCAGGAAACCCAAAAACTGCAAGGCAGGAAACTATAACTCCAGCGCCAGTCCTTGCAAACCCAGGTCAGCCCATAGGAGGCGCGGCCGCCTCGCGGCCCGGGAGCGGCTCGCCGACCCGGTCAGCCAGAGGGGGTCTTTGCAGGATCCTGCAGGATCCGGTGCCCTTCGGGGATGGACAGAACCCCCTTTAGCACAACGTGGTTTAGTGAAAACGACCTGAGGCCCAAACCTGGCGGGCGCGAGCCTGGAAAATAAAGGCCACGGCGCCCTCTCGAGAACCGAAAAAGGACAATTCACTAATCGACGTGTCACTGTTGGGGGTTCTGTCCACCCCCGAGCCCTGGCTGACCCCCGTTCGCATGGACCCCCGCCCCTCGAGCCCCGATGCGCGCAGCTGCTGCGGACCCCGGCCCGGCGCATCCCTGCCCGACCCCGGCGGCGTCCATGGGCCCACGGGCACGGGCCCCGAGAGCGGCCCGAGCGCCCGAGCCCTCCTCGCGCACGACACGGCCCCTGTGCCGCCGTCTCGACTGCCCGTCGGTCGGAGGAAGTAGGTGGAGACATGAAGCAGGAAAGCGTTGAAAGTATGTCGGGTGTTTTCGCCCGCCCCTGGGAGGACGGACAAGGGAAGCCGCTCGATCATTGAAGCAGGAAGGCGCTGGAAGCAGATTGGAACCTGGGAATCCCAAAGCACCTGGTTTCAACGACCGATGGGTAAAGACGCGCGGCAAGGATGCAAGGGCCTTGCAAAGCCATTCCGAGACTCTTCGAGCGGGGCGCGGCCAGCGAAAGTGGCCAGGGATGGACCGAGGAGGCAGGGATGCAAGGGGTGCCCATCCTTACCATGCGGGTTGACCGTATACAGTGCGGGCGCGGTCGCAAGAAACCAACGCAAGAAACCCAACCCTGAAACCCGCGCGCGAAGAACAGTGGACCACCCGAGGGGAAATCTGGAGCACCCTGAACGCAACAGTTTCGTCACGGCCACGGGAAGCCACCCCGCAGCGAGAGGAGCGAAGGAACCCAGGGCACCCTGACGAAAATGATATGGCTTCCTGATGCGCGCCCCCACTTTAACCCCCTGAGGGGACCTGTCGTATCGACGATCCCGTGAGTGGGGTGTCGAAATCGATGGGTCACCCGAGGGGAGTGAGGAACACGGCTCCCTGGCGAAAAGCATCTGGTCTCTTGCGGCGCGCCTCTATACTGTGCGGCTGGCGTGCTCCCGCGGTGCACTTGCGGGAGGGCGAGCGCGAGGCGGGGGGGGGAGGTGGGGCATGAGCCTAAGCTTATGTCGGGCAGGTCCCCCTACAGGGGGATTTTCGACGACAAATAAAAAATACCCCAAACATAATCGAAAAATAGTCCAAAAATTGTCGGGGGATTTTTCTTGAGTATTTGTTGACCATGTTGGGGTATTCTTAGGGGGACAGGCCCGACTTAAGCCTGAGCTAAGGGCCACCTGCACAGGCCCTGGAACAAGGAGCGAACACTCATGCCCACACTCATCTGCCAGTGCCCCCGCCCCTTCCTCCCAATGCCGACCAGCCAGAACTGGGGGAGCTGTGGTCCTCACCCCCCTGGGGGGACCCGTCGCATCGACGATCTCTCGAGAGGGGTGTCGAAATTGATGGGTCCCCCAGGGGGGTAAGGACCACAGCTCCCCCTGTTGTGGCTGGCCTGCAATGATCAAAGTAGGCGGTGGCTCTGATGAGTTGCACTTCGACCGCAGTCTTCCCCCCGTGCGCGCCAACTCTGACTTTTTGCCGAGGGACCATGTCTACTCCAGATTTCGTAATGAAAGGGAGGGGGTCTGGACCCCCCAAGACAAGCCATTTCAGACCTCCCCCGTGGGAGAACCCTCCAAAACATCGTCCCCAGACCCCCCAGGCCCTCCAAGATAGCCTGGAAGAGACCCCCCCCCGAAATGAGACCCCCTTCCCTTTATTACGAAATCTGGAGTATTCATCGTTCCCCTTTGCCGTGCAGCCAGCAGACGAGCGAACGAGTCTGCCGTCGCCCCGAGGGCGGCCAGAGGAAGGCGTGGCCTTTGGGGATCCCGCCATCTGCTCACTCTTGGCTGCCTGGGTCCGTCTGTGCTTGGGGAGGCTTCCGCAGTGTCTGCTTGGCTGTTTCGCCCCCCACGCCTGGCCCCGACCTCCGGCCCAGCAGGGCTACAACAGCACCGGGACCCTGGAGCCCAAATCATAGACGAGGCGTGAACTCGTCATCAGACGTCTTCAGGTCTGGAGGACTATGTTTGAGCAAGAGGAGGAGGCAGGTCTGGAGGACTATGTTTGAGCAAGAGGAGGAGGAGGAGGAGGAGGAGGAGGAGGAGGAAGAGGAGGAGGAGGAGGAGGAGGAGGAGGAGGAGGAGGAGGAGGAGGAGGAGGAGGGGGAGGAGGGGGAGGAGGAGGAGGAGGGGGAGGAGGAAGGGAAAACGATCGGGGGGGCGGGCACAGAGGGAAAAACACAGAGGCCTGGACTCGGCCATGCACCGCCGGCAGAGATCGGCCCACCTGCCCTCGAGAGCAACACAGCACGCGGCCCTGGGCGGGGTGGGCTGTCGGCCCCCCGTCGGCGATGGATGATCGCCGGCGGGCGAGGGGGGAAGCGCAAGGAGGAGGCCTTCTCGGCAGGCGGCGGAGCTCCTCGGAAACCCTCGCGAATTCTGAGGGCTCTGGTCTGCCTCCGGGGAAAACTTGCGAAACTTCTCGGAAGGCTGGGGACTTCCGAGGCTTCTGAGATCTGGGAAGGCCCGCCCCTTCCCACTTCCCCCCCCTCGCTCGCCTGGCCATCGCTCGGACGCCCATTCCCCGTACCCTTTTCGGTTTCGTGCGCGTTTTTTTTTTTTCGCCAGAAAAATCCAGGATGCTCCTCGATGGCCCCCGCCGAAAGAAAAAAGTGCGCACGTCCGAGCGATGCCACGTCGCCGCCGAGACGAAGGGGCGATGGCGGGTCGATGCGCTCCCCCCCCCCCTGAGGCTATAGCCCCTCGGTCTTCGGGGCATCCGCTCGGCGGTCCGGCGGCCGTTTTGGGGCTCTCCGGGGCCCCCCCACCGAGGACGCTCTCGGTGAGGCGCAGTCGCCGAAGAGCACCCCGAGGCTGGAACGCCGTTTGGGGCTATCACTCGGCGGTCCGGCGGCCGTCTGGGGCTACGTCTGGCCGCCCCCCCCCAGGGGACGCTCCCAGTGAGGCGCAGCCGCCGAAGGGCATCCCGAGACTGCAGCGCCGCCGAGAGCCGCTGGAGACTCGAGAAGTCCTCCTCCTCCTCCTCCTCCTCCTCCTCCGCCTCCTCCTCCTCCTCCTCCTCCTCCTCGAACCCGCCCCCCCCTGAGCCGATCGCCCCCCCCCCCGATGACGTGGCCCCCGAGGCACTCTCTGAAACGTCAAGGGTGGCACGTGCAGTGGCCAGCGGGCCAGTGGGGGCATGATCGGGGCGACGTAAGACTCGAGTTTGGAGGGGGAGGAGGAGGAGGAGGAGGAGGGGGAGGAGGAGGAGGAGGAGGAGGAGGAGGAGGAGGAGGAGGAGGAGGAGGGGGAGGAGGGGGAGGAGGAGAAGGAGGAGGAGGAGGAGGGAGGACGGCGCCGTCAGAAAAATGGGCGAAGACCAATCTCAAATCTGATGCGAACTCCCGCTGCAGGATCCCTCGAACACCGGACCGTCAAGATCCAGGACGGGCCCGTCAGACAGCGTCGGCTGACCCGAGTTTCGGCGAACCCGAGTCTTGCCTTTTGTTTTCCAGCGCACTTCTGGAGGAGAAGGAGGGAAGCTGAGAAGACGGTCGTGACGCTGCTCCATCATGCACCGCTTGCACTCTGTAGCAACATCGCTGCAAGTCAGAGGATACATATCTATTTTCATATATATATATATATATAAATAGATATATAGCCCGGACTGAATGGCCCAAGCGGCCAACTCGTCACACCCATCACCACTCCCGAAAGGAGAGATGAGCGGGAGGAGGAGGAGGAGGCGGAGGAGGAGGAGGAGGAGGAGGAGGAGGAGGAGGAGGTGACGGAGGAAGGAGACGGGAAGAGGAGGAGACTGAGGAGGAGGAGGAGGAGGAGGAGAAGGAGGGGCAAGAGGATGATGATGATGATGATGAGGATGAGGAGGAGGAGAAAGAGGAGGAGCAGGAGGGGCAGCAGCCATTTTGGGTTCAGGGGGCCTGCTCCTGAACTTCCCAACCTCGTTCAAGAGCGGACAAAGGGCGTCCACGGTCCCCCACGCGCACCATTTCTCTTCCACAGACCCGTCGCTTGCCGCGATGGGCCGCAACTCGCAGAACTGGAAATGGACTGAATGGCAATATCAACAGTCGCGAGGGAGCCGTAAGCAGAGGGGTTCAATCGTATGCCACGCGTGTGGCACGCGGAAACGGGACGTCCGTCTCAAGAAGGACCCGCTGTGCAAGTGCGGCCACTTTTTCGGTGTTGCTCCTGGCACTGGCTATCAGCCGGAGCAGCACTACACCCTTGAGCAGGTCCTCGAGCTCAAGGCCAAGACAGGCAGGCCACCCCATCGGACCACAAGCACTTGAGGCGGTCAAGGCCAACGCTGCAACGGCCACGCAACCCACCGCCAAGGACCTGTCCGCCACCTTCCAGACGCGGCAGGCAGCAGTCGAACGTGCCGTCGTCCATGCACAAACAGCCGATGCTCGAGTGCAAGACCTTGAACAGCAGCTTCAGGATGCCGAGTCTCCTCAGACTCAGGCAGCTGAGGCAGTCGTCCAAGCACGGGCCCAAGCGGCAGCGGCAGGACGTGACAATGCAGCAACAGTGCATGGCCAGGGCGGGGACATCGACGTCGACGACGAGACCATGTCGCAGGCGTCGGACCACAACGACATCGGCGATCTCAACCAAGAAGACCTGGTCGAGCTCCGTGGCATGGTGTAGGGCCGCTTGAAGTTCCAGCGGCTCCTGGAGAAGGTCGAGGGCAGGGAGGTCAAGAGGACCAGGCGCGTGGCGGGCGCGGCGGCAACGCCAGGCGCAAAGGCAAGGCAACAACCAACCCACGTACCCGCCAGGCGGCCCAGCCGCCGCAACCGACGTCCGCGCAGTCGGTGCATGCGTGGCAGCGGCGGCAACAACAACAACACTAGCAGCGGCAACATATATCGGCATGCCGCCTCCCCCACCAGGGCAGACGCCACAGTTCGGGTAGCATCAGCATCTACCTGGCAAACATCACTACCTTGGGGAGGAATGCTGAGGATCTCTTCTTTGCTAAAGACTCGAGGGGATTCCAAACGGCGTCTGCCTTCGACATATCCTTTCTGAATCAATTCATAAGCCTGGAGGGGACTTCCATGGGTTTCGGAAGAAGATGAGGAACACGTGCTGGAATACCAACGCGTGCCATGCTAGCAGCACCCCTGGAGGCACTCGTTTATGCGTCAAACGCAGTTTCACACCCTCGCTAGATTCATGAGGGGCCGAGGCACCTATTCCATGGATTTGAGGGACATAACGGACGAGCTTCGTCTTGAGGCTCCAGGAGATCGACGCCTTGATCGTAGGTGTGTACCTCTTGGACTCCATGGGCTACACGGGGGAGGATGTCACTATCATTCGTGAATTGGTGACGTTCTGAGTTCAGACGCACGCGCTTTTGATTATTGAATGCGAATTCAACATGTCGCCGCACGCAATCGAAATCGCGGGCGTTCTCGGTATGATCAGCGGGGTCCCATCATTGGCTTCTGTTCCCTATACCTACCCGCCCTGGACGTGACGGTCACAGGAGATCTCGAAAAGCCTTCGGCGCCCCACATTCTGCTTCAACTTACACTTGAACGAGTCACTGTGGAAACACACATCTGGGCCCTGGTCAAGCAGTCCCCGCTGCCTGTTGCACAGGGGCCTCGAAGGAAATGAAGTCACTACTTTGGGCAGGCCGTCTTGGCAATAAGCCAGATAGGACTCCCGCAGTATCCCGTTTGCCATCAACATCACTCGCAAGACTTGAGCGACCTCTAAGCCCACTTGTGTCGAGTGGAGCTCCAACATAAGGACATCGCGGGCGACTAATCTTGGACTTCCATGTGCCGCTGCCCCGAGTTCATGAGGAAGCAGCTTCTGCCGCCAGCCCCGAAGGAAGGACGGCCAGCTTCTCTATCTCATCAGTGGGGGACTCTGGCCATAAGAGCGCAGGAGAGAGAGAAAAGAAGCACAATGATAAGGTTCATCGGGATGTTCATCGTCGTCAGTTCCAATCCTTTCCCACTGGCGTTCGGAAGAACCTGCCCGAGACATCCCCCTGACCTGTTTCTGCTTGGCTGTGGCGACGACGCCGCAACTTGAAAGGCCAGCACGATTCTAGATGGCATTCAGCACCGGTACCACCCTAATGAGCCGAAGGTGTCCAGGGAGGGCTTCCAGCACTTCTGGTACGACTCTTTGGTCAACGGAGGGGGGGCAGCCCGCGCCATCACTGATGCCCCGTCGGACCTCCACGAGCCCCTGGACTCTCACGTGGGCCCGCAGGGTAACATCATCACGGACCGCAGAGCGGTTGTAGACATAAGATGGGTGTCTGGATGTGTATATACGTGGGACCCTGGCGGCCTCGACAGTCCAGACCGCGTGGAACCCTACTGGATGACCAGAGGAGGGGGGGGCGGAGAGGAGGAGGGAGGAGG
>CAUYUJ010015461.1:0-80000 GCA_963575745.1 Prorocentrum cordatum
GGTTCAGATTCGGAAGTCGCTTGGAGAATGGAAGCGCGCGCTTCGCGCTGCCATCAGGGCGTCCGTTTCTCAACTCCAGCGGGACGTGCAAGCTTCGCAGTGGCAACAACGAGTTCTGACAGTTCTGACATTTAATGGGTTGCCCCCTTGTCGTGACCTTCCTCCCCCCGTGTGTCCTCCAAATATAGCTGTCATTTCTGTCCGCTGGAGTTTGCTGAGATTCGGTCGCTCGCTGCCCGCGCCAGGCGAGAGCATTTTTCGCACATCGATCCTGCGCGCACGAGGGTTGACACCCCGCGGCGCGCTTGCGGCCATAAGGCTTGCGCCAGCAGGTCGCAGCTATTACGGCGCGTCACGGCCTGGAAGCCGACTTGCCGAGTTTCTTATCTAAAGCACGTTCCACCGCCACCGCGGCAGGTTCGGGGCGAGCTAGCCGCAGAAGGGACGGCCCAGAATCAGAGGCGTCGGCGCCAAGGTCATTCGGCCTCAAGAGGCCGCCCCCCTTCTTTTACTGCCCCCGGGCCCCTTCCATTGGTGGCGGTTGCAGTTCAGGCCAACTATCCGCGAGCAGCGGCGCGCAATTCTATATCAGATATGGTCGAACAGATCACGAGCTATCCCAGGCAATCCCCCGTGCCCCACGTTTTGAACAAGCCCGAGGTCGCCTGGGATCCCAAACAATTCGAAATCGAGTGGCAGTTTGAGGCTTCAGTTTTTTTTGGCGTTCTGCGTGCCCATGTCCCTAGTCGCATTCTGCGCGGGCAAGTTTTTGTTGCCAACCCTTTTTGTGGGCAGCGAAGATCTGGAAATGTTCAAGAGGCCATCGAGTTGGCCAAGGCGACCTACACCCCTTCCTTTGAGTTGGTCGTTTTGTCTGTGGACATCCTGCTGGATGCCGACTTCGGCGATCTGAGAAAAAGTAGCGTCATCGAATGTTTCTCCGCGCACATTCGCGCGGGGCGCATCAGTGCGCTAGGGGGGGGGGGGCGCCTTGTGAAACGTTTTGTGCTGCGCGTTGGAGAGGGGGGGGCCCTCTTCTGAGGACATGGCAAGCCCCGTGGGGAGTGACGGAGCTCGCGCCAAAACAACAGATTCAGGTTGTCGTCTGTAATGATTTGCTTCAGTCCATAGTCGATCTAATGTGCACCATGATGGTTGCGCAGGGGTGCGCTTGGATGGAGCATCCGCCCCCTTCCGTTTTGGGGGCCCCGCTCGGTGCTTTCGTAGAGCCTCCTCCCATTTGAGGCCCTCACGGCAGCCCCGTGCTCGTCTTTCACCACGTTTGATCCATGTGAGTTTGGTCAAAGGCGTTAGGCGTTCGTCCCCCCGATCTCCCAGCTTTGTTGCGTAGCACCCCCGGCGGAGGATACTGTTCCCACGGCGCGCGTGCACACTCAGCCATGGTAGAGTGGGATCCTGTTCTAAAGAAGTGGAGGACGGCCCAAAAAAAATCCCACCAGCCCTTTAGGGCGTAGGTGGTTTAGGGAGTTTCCTCTGCCAACCCCCTTCTTCCCTTTCGGGGAGGGGTTTACCCCTCCCCTTACCCCTCCCCACTGACCTGGACGGGGCGTTCCGCGGGTCGTTGGGACGGCCAAGATGGCCCAAGACATCTCCAAGAGCGAAAAGGCGAGAAACACACAAAACATTGATTTTACCTAGGTTTTGGAAGGATTTTGGCCTCTCGGGGGGGCCCAAGAGGCGCTTCGAGGCACTCTAGAGGGGCAACCCTAATTGGAGCTCCCCCCTTCTTTGATAGATCTCCTCCAAGATGGCCCCAAGAGCGCCCCGAAGGCTCCCAATAGCGCCCCAAGAGCGCCCCAAGAGGGCCCCGAGAGACCCCAAGAGGCCCCCAAGAAGCCTCTAAGAGGCTGCCAAGAGACCCCCAAGAGGCCCCAAGAGAGTTCAAGATGGCCCAAGACGGCTCCAAGAGCGAAAAGGCGAGAAAGCAACAAACAATGATTTTACGTAGGTTTTGGAAGGATTTTGGCCTCTTGGGGGGCCCAAGAGGCGACTCGAGGCACTCTAGAGGGGCAGCGCTAATATACGACCCTCCCTTCTTTGATCGATCTCCTCCAAGATGGCCCCAAGAGCGCCCCGAAGGCACCCAAGAGCGCCCCAAGAGCGCCCCAAGAGCGCCCCAAGAGGCCCCAAGAGGCGCCCAAGAGGCCTCCAAAAGGCTCCCAAGAGACCTCCAAGAGGCCCAAGAGGCTCCCAAGACGGCCCAAGACGGCTCCAAGAGCGAAAAGGCGAGAAAACACAAAACATTGATTTTACCTAGGTTTTGGAAAGAATTTGGCCTCAAGAAGGGCCCAAGAAGCGATTCGAGGCACTCTAGAGGGGCAGCGCTAATTGAGGACCCCCCCTTCTTTGATAGATCTCCTTCAAGATGGCCCCAAGACCGCCTCGAAGGCTCCCAAGAGCGCCCCAAGAGAGCCCCAAGAGGCCCCAAGAGGCCCCCAAGAGGCCTCCAAGAGGCCCCCAAGAGACCCCCCAAGAGGCCACAAGAGGCTCCCCGAGATACGCAAGAGGCCCCCGGGACCGCCAAGAGGCTCCAAAGACGGCCCAAGAGGCCCCCAAGCTCGCCATTGTCCTCCTCCTCCTCCTCTTTTTCTTCCTCCTCCCTCCTCCCCCTCCCCCTCCTCCTCCTCCTCCTCCTCCTCCTCCTTCTCCTTTTCCTCCTTCTCGTCCTCGCAGTTCTCCATCTCCTCCTCCTTATCTTCCTCCTCCTCCTCCTCCTGCTCCTCCTCCTGCTCCTCCTCTTCCTCCTCCTACTCCTACGACGACGGCTCCTCCTACATCCTCCCCCTCTTGGGGCATATGGCGGCTCACCCCGCCCTTTGTTCTTCTGCATGCTCCCCCGCTTCCCTCATAACCTCCACTCCCCTGGGACTCATTTCTGGACGGGCTGGTGGGGATACGCGAAGCGTCTAGAATTACCCGTCTGAGCTTTGTACCATTTTAGCCACTGCGATGTTGAAGGCGAGTCTTCCTTCGCTTTTAGGGCAGTCGGCTGTCTTGGAAGGTTCCGACGACGCCAGCGAGGCTAAATATGCATTCCGTTTCTTCGTTGATTCTAACAAGATTGCCTTAAATGCGCCCGCTATGGGGCCTGATTTTGCCGTGCCACCACTTGCCCCCAAGCCGACGCCTGCTCTAGCTCGTGATGCAGCTGTGCTCAGACCAGATCAGGGACGGAGGAGTCCGAATGATGAGGAGGAGTCGGAGGGCCCCCACTCAGTTGCGATGCGAGGAGTAGCAGCCGGGGAGGCGTTTTTTGCTGCGTTTGGAGAGTGCCCTCCCCTCGGATTCTGCCCCTCCCCCGCCTCCGCCTCCGCATCTCCCCTCGGACGTTCATCAGAGGATTGCGGCTAACAGAGCTGAGGCCTTGAGGAGGAGGCGGGCCCGTTCCAGAGAACGTAGGCGCGTCCCAGTTCAGCTATCTGGCTTGTTTTCTAACGTCTTACCTGAACAGACATAGGAACCCGCCCTAGCGCAGAGCGATCTGCACATATGGTTTACCCTCGCGATTTCTAATGCATAGGGGTCGTGGTAGGGATATGTTTGTAGCTATTCATGTGCTAGGTTAGGGGGTGGGAGAGTCTGTCTTATCCAGATAAGATTTGGCTGGTGTCGCTTCTGATGCTTGTCATCCACCGTCGGCGGCGGCCTTTCCCGTCGATTCTCCACCTCCCTCCCCCTTTCCCCCTCCCTGTACGTCATCCTGTTCCCTCCGTTTCCTCGCCCCTCCTCCCTCCGTCGGCGGCGGCAGCGCGGCGGCGGCTTCCCGCGCCCCGCGCCCGCCGCAAAAGCGCGGCAGGAATGCTGTGCCACGCCCTCCTCCAGCTCCTCTGCGGCGTTTAGGCCGAGGAGGAGGAGGAGGAGGAGGAGGAGGAGGAGGAGGAGGTGGGGAATGGGGTAAAACGGTTTCTGGTTTTACCCGTATTTTTGCCTGACGGGCCCTTCTGAGTTTTCTCTGCTGGCCCACGCTTGGGCCCCTGGGATGCGGCTTATGTGTCTCGCCCCCCCGGTAGATTTCTCACAAGGAGCTTTCGAGGAATGCCTGACCTGACCTGACCTGGCCTGACCTCCTCCTTCTGTCCTCCTCCTCCTCCTCCTCCTCCTCCTCTGCCCTCCCCTCCTCCTCCTCCTCCTCCTCCTCCTCCTCCTCCTCCTCATCCTCCTCCTCCTCCTCCCCCTTCCTCCTCCTCCTCTTCCTCCTCCTCCTCCTCCTCCCTCCTCCTCCTTCTCCTCCTTTTCCTCCTCCTTGTCTTCCTTCTCCTCATCATCAGCATCATCATCCTGTTGCTGCTCATCTCTCCAATGACCATCCATCATCGGGGGCTGCTTCTGATTGGTCACCCGGGTTCCAGTTCAGGGAAGTCGTTCCGTTTTGCCGCCGCTCTCTGCTGGACGCTGGACGTTTCTGGGTGCGCCCCACCTCTGTCGGGCCAGGTATTGCCTCCCCTGCCGCTCACAGATTCTTCATTATCTTCCCCTCCTCCTCCTCCTCCTCTCCTCCTCCATCCTCCTCCTCCTCCTCCTCCCCCTCCTGCTCCTCCTCCTTCCTCTTCCTGTCCCTCCTCGCCTCCTCCCTCAGAGGGGTGGGGGGTGGGGGGGGGGGGGGGGGGGTGGGGGGGGGTGGGGGGGGGGGGGGGGGTGGGGGGGGGGGGGGGGGGGGGGGGGGGGGGGACGGGGGGGGGGGGGGGGGGGGGGGTGGGGGGGGGGGGGGGGGGGGGGGTTTGGGGGGGGGGGGCGGGGGGGGGGGGGGGGGGGGGAGGGGGGGGGGGTGGGGGGGGGGGGGGGGGGGGGGCAGGGGGGGGGGGGGTGGGGGTGGGGGGGGGGCACGGCCAATACATAGCCTCTGTAGCCATTTTGGCTCAAGAATGCTTCACCTGAGGGCTCTGCGCAAGGCAGAACTGGATACCGCTAGTCCGCGGCAGTGCCAGGGTGCTTGCGCCTGACATCCTCTTCGCGAGGACTGGTCCGCCCCAGTCCCTCGCCTGCCCCCTTCACTGGGAGAGCAGCCTCTCTCGCGGCGGCCATGGGAGGCGGCGGCAAGAAGGGCGGTGGCAGGAAAGGCCTCGGCGGTGGTCGCTCGGCTCCATCGGCAGGGGCCACGACGTACATCGCCTGCACGGCCTGCAGGTTCCGCTGGAACTTCAAGAACAACCACTGGTGTTACCAGTGCGGCGGCGCCCTGGTACCGAACCCCTCGGAGGACAAGCGGCCTCGCGGCCAGTGGGTCTGGGGCCCGCCGCAGGCAGGCGCAGCGCCTCCTCCTGAAGCAGAGACTGCTGCCGACGCCCCTGCGGCCCCACCCTGGGCCCAGGCGGGAGGCAAGGGCGCCAAGGGACCGCCTCCGCCTCGGCCCGCGCCGAAGGCCCAGGCCGTCCAAGGCCGGCCGTGGGTCTATCAACAGGCGGGCTGGGTGCCTCAAGGCGGCCGCGCGGGACAGCAGCAGCCCTCCCAGCCTGCAGACCCGTTTGTGTTCTTCGAGAAGGAGCTCGGCTCGGACTGCGACGAGCTGCTCAAGCTCAAAGCGGCGGTGCAGGCCAAGACGGAGGCCCAGGCAGCCGCTGCTGGCGCGGGCGCCCCTCAGAAGGCGCCACTCCTTGAGGAGGAAGTGCGGGCCAAAGGTGTGGCCTGCAGGAGGGCGCTGGCATGGCTTGAGACCTGCGCTGCCCGCGTCTTGGAGGGCGAGCAGTGGCTGGCCGACGCCCAGGCCGCTGAGGACGAGGCGGCCGCCAGCGCTCACGCTGCGCAGCAGGACTGGGAGGCGGCCTGTGCCAAGCAGGTCAAGGCCAAAGCAGCGCCGCCTTCAGCGCCGCCACCCACTTCTTCGGCGATCAACCTGTCGACGCTCGTTGATGAGGGCTCGCTGCAGATCGTGGACGGGCCGCTTTTCGACCTCTCGGGCTTGGAGCTCGACGAGCAGGCGCGCGTCGATTGGGAGCGCATCAAGCAGGAGCTGGCCGACAGCGCCCAGACCAAGGTCCAGGAAGTCCTTGGACCCTCGGCGCAGCGCATCCTGGAGCTGCGGGAGGAGGCTCGGAAGCTTCGCGCCAGGGAGGAGGCCAAGCGCAGGCGCGTGGACGGCAGCGACGCGGCTGGGTCTGCTGCTGGCCCCGCTGCTGCTGCTGCTCCTGGCGGGGCCGCGTCCGCAGGCGCCGCTGCGGCAGCAGGAGCTCCTGCTGGGGCCGAGGCCATGCGCGCCGCGGCCAGAGCCAAGGCCAAGTCTGCCCAGGACGAGCTTAATGCTCAGCAGGAGGCCGCCGCCTCCTTCGCAGAGCCCGCTCCTGGCGCCGCCCCCTCCCCTGCAGCCCCAGGGGCTCCGTCCACAGCCTAACGCAGAGCTAGGGGCGCCGCGCCGAGTTCCTTCGGCATGCTGTTACGGCGGGCGCCCCTGGCCCTACCCCGTCGAGTTCTTCCTCGACGCGGATGAGGAGCGCGCCTTCGGAAGCGATCCGCCTACAGCACCGTTGGAGGTGCGCAGCACGCCGACTGCGGCTCCAGGCTCGGCGTCACCAACCCCGCAGGCGAGACGTTCGTCTCCGTCGCGTTCGGCGTCGCGCGGTCCTTCGCCATCCCCGAGTGCGAGGATTTCGGCCACTCGCACTTCTGCGAGCGCCTCGGGTCAAGCCTCGCTGACGGGTGCGCTTGGCGGGCTGGCGTATGCTGCCCTTAATGACAGCCCTCCCCCGAGGGCTGCGCCTCGCGCATCTACGGCACCGCAGGCCTCTGTCCCTGCCTCGCCGAGCGGCCCAGGTCAAGGCGCTGCTGTCGCGCACACGGCGCACCTGCACGACGCCGAGCTGGACCCGTTCGAGGAGCTGGCGCTGGAGGAGGTCATCGACCGCTCCCCCCAGGACTTGCCGTTCGAGGCGGAGGTTGGCCCCTCGCCGCCAGGCGTCACCGCCAGCCCACCAGAGGTTAGCGCGGACCTGGCTGCCTGCAGCAGCGCCCCTCCTTGCGCTGGGGCTGGCCTCGGCGCACCAGCAGCGCAGGCCTTGGCCGCTCCAGCCCCCTCCAAGCTTACCACCGACGAGAATGATTTCTCGATCCTTTATGGTAACATCACGGGGTGGGGGCCTCAAGCGCAGCGCTATGTCAACACAGCCCCTTACTCTGTTTATTGTCTGGTGGAGACTCACGTCACCTCCGCCACGTTCCACTCCAAGACGGAGGTGGACCTTGACAAAGACGGGTGGAAGGTCTGCGCCACAGGGAGCACACCAACAGGACGAGGAGGCTCTTCTGGTGGCGAATGGGTTATGGCCAAGAAGCATCTGGCCACCACGTCACTACAGGCAGTTCGGCAACACGCACAAGCTGCACGCCAACCTGATCCTATGCGCGGGTTCGCCGCCATGATCTTGCACATGTCGTCGGGCAACCTGGTCTTGGTATCAGTTTATATATGGCCAGGATTGGGAGTTCCTGGCAGAAATCGCCAAGTGTTGGTGGCGTTAGCCTCCTTTCTTCATGGTCTTGCAGACCCTTGGCTGGTTATCGGAGATTGGAACATCTCCCCAACGTCCTTTGAAGGCTCTGGCTGGCCTGAAAGAATAGGAGGCACCCTCCTTCTGCCTGCTGATGTCAGCACCACGTGCGACAAAGGGCAAGAGGGCTCGCTCATCGACTTCGCCATGGCCAAGAACGGGACATCCTCCAGGTACCGAGTTCGCTCGCAGCCTCAGGTACCTTGGAAGACGCATTGTGCCTTACAAGTTGACGTCCACGACGGCATGCGCAGATGGTGGTACCAGAAACTCATGTTACCTGAACCGTTTCCGAAGGTAGCCAGACCCAAGCTCGCCGCGGACCCCAGCAGCAAGAGGTCTCTCCTTCGAGCCCAACGGCAAGCGCAAGAACGGGCCCGCGTACCACCCGATCTGTTGGAAGATTACGATTCACTACATCTATCAGGGAGTACTTTGGATCTTGAGTCCCAGGTCTCTTTTCACATACCTACAGACCTGTGGGAAGAGCAGCCCTCCAAGGAGGCGCTCAGCTCCCAATGTTGCAGCGTGGTCAATTCTGAGTTGTTGGGTCAGATCAACGTGCTCGGCCTTGGTGCCGTCACCAGGCAGTGCGCGCGGTGGTCTGCTGGAGTGGAGCGTGCCTTCGCACTTCATCATCAGCTTGACCCTCGACTGCGAGTTCCACGCGCAGCTGGATTTTCTTTACGATGGATGCAGACCAAAGCTACTCCAGGGCGAGTGCACATGACTGATGGAGCTGGAGAATGGTGGGGAACAGTACTCACCTTGGTCCAAAGAATCATGGCTCACCTACGCCATGGCAAGGATCCTCGCCAGCTAGCGATTTGTACCTCAGCCCTTGGTCGCTACACCAACGACGCCAACAGCTTCGAGCCATCCGACTTCTTCGGTCCAGGTTCAGAGGGCGCCGCTAATCAGCAGCGGTGGATTTCTTGGTCTCGCGCCTTCGCGAGCGCCACCGAGCTGGAGCGCGACGACTTCGCCTACTTCACCGAGAAGCTGGCCTGCCGTTCGCAGGCAAGATGCTTGACCTTGAGGCGGCATTCCTTCATCCGCTGGGCCAAGGAGGTTTGGAAATCTAAGCCGGGCCTGCTCCACTCACTGGTGAAGGAACCCAAGGCGGTCTCAGCTGACCCCTTAGTGGATGGGCGCGTCGTTGGAGACCCATTTGTTAGAATGGAACACACCAGATCCACCTGGGAAAGACTCTGGCACGACCCAGTCGACTCTCAGTCCGACATCCTCGCCATGTTCAAGCGCCTGCACACGCAGAGCCGCGAGGAGGAGCTAGATCCTGTTAGTGTCGACCAGGTGGACAAGGTTCTCAAGGCTCTTGGCACCAAGGCCTGCGGAGTTGACTCCATCACACCTCTGGACCTCCAACGGCTCCCACTTGAAGGTCGGTGTGATTACTGCAGGCTTCTCAACAGCATTGAAGAACATGGAGTTTGGCCTGCTCAGATCCTGGCATCTATTGGAGCATTATTACCTAAACCCAAAGGAGGAGAAAGGGTCATTGGCCTACTTCCAGAGACGGCGAAGGTTTGGTCCCGCGTGAGAGCAGGCGTTACGTCTACCTGGACTAAGGAGCTCTCTGACTTCTGGGACACTGCAGTGGCGGGCAGCAGCTCGCTTCGAGCGGGGCTCTTGCGAGCGCTGCTCGATGAGTCCGCAGTGGCTCTCGGCATCTCGGCGGCGACCCTGCTCTTGGACTTCGAGAAGTTCTACGACTCGTTATCCTGGGTCCTCATTGGCCAAGCTGCACTCGATCTCAAGTTCCCAGCGATTGTGGTTCTGCTGGAGCTGGAGATGTGCGCTGGGCCTCGGTTCTTGCGGGGCTCTCTTGGCGTTGCTGATGCCATCTTCGCCACCAGATCTCTTGTTGCAGGCTCCCCACATGGGGTAAGGATTGCCAAAGTGTTTGTACATCCATTGATGGAGGCGGCACATCGCAGAGCGAGCTTCAGTACTTTCTGGACCTTCATTGACGACACGGTTGCCCGCTCAGAAGGCACGCAAGCCAAGGTCCAAACCGAGATCCTCCACGCTACGGTCACTCTTGCCGACCTCGCCACTCAATTCCGACTTACGCTTTCGGACAAGTCAGTCTTCATTGCCACCGTCCCTCAGGATGGGAGGAGGACGGCCGCTCAGTTGCAGAAGCGAGGCATCCCTGCGCGGTACGGCCTGCACGGCACGGACCTTGGCATCGATGCGGCGTCTGGCAAGCGGCGCACAGTCATTAAGGCCAGAATGAGGTTGACCGCCAGCAAGAGGAGGGCAGCTCGTATTGCCCGTCTACGCAGACATGCCCCTCTTCGACGAGAAGCTCAAGGTCTCTGGACCACAGGCGCAGCTCCTCAAGGCTCTTACGGGCACCAGGCCCATGGCATGTCGCCGTCCAACGTCCTCGCCGTCAGGCGGCAGGCAGCCTCGGCTGGAGCTGGGCCCATGAAGGGCAGGTGTCTTACGACCACTCTGGCGGTTCTTTACGGCCCCAAGGACCTTGCCCTGGAGCTGCGTCGAGGCCTTCTTTCAGAATTGCTCTGTCTCTGGAAGACCGACACCAGCATTCACCGCCGAGTTGAAAACGCTTGGACGGTCATTCATCGGCGGCTTCTCGCAGCTGGCGCCAGCAGAAGATGGAGATTGGTTAAAGGACCCATTGGAGCTGTTATTGCGACCCTGCTTGACGCGGGATGGGAAGCACCCTCGGTCCTCCGTTGGAGGAGGCCCACTGATGGAGGAATCGAGGAGTGGCAGATTCCAACCGCACGTCGTTCAGGCTATGACCCCACTGGGTTCGACATCTCCGAGCTGCTGGACGACGTGGTCACTGATTTTCGCGCTCAACTTTGGCGCAATGCATCGGCGCATGTTGCAGGGGACTGCTTGGCTGAAGGAGCTGACCTTTATTGGCCCAGACTGGAGCTCAGTCGCTACGCCAAGAGGGGGGAGCTCGACCTGTTCGGCCTCAATTTGTGCGTGGTCACGGGCGCCCAGTGGACGATGGACAGGCAGCGCCCACTGAGCGAGCCCTCAGACCGCCTGTGCCCGCGGTGCCAGCAGGAGGAAGAAACTCTTGCGCACCGCATTTGGCGATGCCCCTGCAACAAAGACCACAGTGATTTCACGTCTACTGATCATTTGATTCCCCAAGCGTTAGCCTCTGTTGAATCTGAACCAAGCCTTTGGCTGCGAGGTGTTCCGCCAACCCGTGTCACCCACCCTGTTTTCAGGGAGCCGTCGGAGAGCCTGAGCAGAGCCCAATTAGGTGAGGTCCCGCTTGGGGCTTGCTCTAGAGACCCTGGCAGTAGCCCGCTGATCGGCTTCGGGGACGGTTCTGGAGGACGTTTTTCGTCCGACCCTCGTCGCCGTCGGTGTGGCTCCGCCGTCGTTGTGGTCAGGGACGCGCGACCTGGGGAAGGACCTTTGCGTTGGGCCGTCTTGGGGGGCATCTCTGAGATGTTGCGAGGCCCTTCGCAAACTGTTCCCAGGTCGGAGCTGCAGGCTTTCGCTCTCTTCTTGGAAGGCACCTCAGGTCCCGTCCATTTTGTGACCGACCACAAGCCACTTATGACGGGTTGGAGTCGGGGTCGGCCCTGGAGCCTGGGAGGGAGGAACAGCGATTTGTGGCTGCGAATTCGATGCGCCATCGATGACCGAGGCCCTGGGCACGTTTCGGTCGAATGGACGCCCTCGCACCTCTCTCCTGACGACCCCTCCCTCACCTATCACGAAGTTTTTCTAGCCAGCGGTAACCAGTTAGCTGACGAAGCGGCATCCGAGGCCGCCGAGCGTTCCTGGACCCTGGCCGCCCAGTCTGCTCCTGCCACCGACGCTTGGGACCTCACCGCTGCCTTGGTGCGTCGACGAGCACGGCGGGCTCTGGCGGAAGCTTCTTCGGCGGATCCCAAGCGGTCCAAGGCTTCGACGGATGTCGATCGCCCGATCCCGAAGACCGCCGAGACCCGCCGCCTCGAGCACGCAGCGAGGGCCAGCGCGCATAGGTTTATTCCTGTTGGGTCCCGTTTCAGGTGCCAACGGTGCTCTGTTCTTTCGTCCCGACAGGGCCTCTTAGAGGCCCTGAAGACGGAGTGCTTTTCGCCGCAGGCCGTCCCTCCTGGTTTTCCTCGGGATGTTGTGGCCGCGGCTCGTGGCGGCGTTTCCGCCGGTGGGCAGGAGCTCGACCCATCCCACCGTCTGGGATTCTGGGACTTGCATTCCTTGCATTTTTGCTTCCGATGCGGTCGGACCGCGACCGTTGACGGTCGCCAATTGGCCGACGAGTGCGAGCCCCCCACTCGTAAAGGTCGCGAGAACCTCGGCCGAATTAAACGCGGGCTGTTTCCGAGCTATGCGGGGCCTTCGAAGGCTTCGCGAGCGATTTCGCACGCGAGGATTGTGGACGCATGCGTCGCCAGGGAGACAGCACAGCGTGCCAGGAGGGCAAGCCCTGTACCCTCCCACGTTCCTTCCTCCCCTTGTGGGGAGGAGGAGGCGCTGGGGGTGGCTGCTACGGAGTAGCCACCACGGGTGCAGGTGCTTGGCCTCCTTTCCTCTGTTTTCCCCTCCCCTTTTTAGCACGCTGTGCTGCGCAAAAGGTCCAAAAAGGTCCTCTTCGTTCTCCTCCTCCTCCTCCTCCTCCTCCTCCTCCTCCGCCTCCTCCTCTCCCTCCCTTCCTCCTCCTCCTCCTCCTCCTCCTCCATCCTCCTCCTCCTCCTCCTCCTCCTCCTCCTCCTCCTCCTCCTCCTCCTCCTCCCCCCCCCCATCCCCGCCCTTCCCTCCCCTCCCCTCCCTTTCCCCTCTGTGCCCCTTTCTCCCTCCCCCTCGTCTCCTCACCTCCTCTGCTCTCCCCTCGTCCTTCTTTCCCCCCTCCTCCGCCCTTACATCCTCTCTTCCCCTCCCCCCTTTCCGCCTTTCCTCTTCATTATCCCCTTCTTCTCCGCCCTCATCGTGCCCACCTTTTCACCCTCTCTCCCCCTCCCTTTCCCCCCCTCAGTTCCCTCCCGCATCCCCCCATCAGCCCCCCCCCGCTTCCCCAATCGTGCTACCCCTCCGTGCCCGCGCATACCCCCTTCACTTGCACACGATCTACATGCATGATGCCAAGCAGGACCGACATATGTTTACGATCTACATAGATCCGCGAGTAAGTTGGATCATCGATGTATGTATATGTTTGAGGTTTCAAATGTCAGTGAACAGTTACGATCTAGAGCGATCTACGCGAGGAGGGTCACGAAATGCGAGGGACATCGCAAGCGAGATGCCCACGCCGCCCTCGCGACGAAAAGGTCGTTGGAGAATGAGGGCGACGCTTGCGAGCTGAGTGCGATTGCTGGAAGCCTAGAAGTTGCGTTCGGAGGGAAACGGAGGCTCTTAGAGGTCAGTGTGGTGCATCTCCCGCTGTCTTTCCCCCTCCATGCCCACTTCTTCATCCTCCTCCTCCTCTTCCTCCGCCTCCTCCTCCTTCTCCTTATCCTCCTCCTCCTCCGCTTCCCTCCTCCACTTCCCTCCTCCTCTTCCTCCTGCCCCCGCCCCACGCCCCCTAAACAAAGACGGTGCCCTTCAGGGCACTTCGGAAGCTCCCCACAAGTGGGGCGAGCCTGGAAATGCAACAGGATCGTGGAGTGTACGTGGCTCGCAGTGCAGAGAGAAAGAAAAACGCACGAAAGGGACAATTCGTTTGGTAATGTCAGCGCGTCACGCTCGCCTTCTCTCTCTCTCTCTATATATCCCTTTCCCTCTCTATCTATCTCCCCTGCCCCCTCATTCACAGATCTTCTATATCCGGCCTTACTGGCTCAAACAAGCTAGGTCAAGTGTTGTTCGGCACCAGTGGCCGATCAATACACACTGCCCGAAATCCATGATGACCAGCATTCGGTACGTACTTCTAGTATGCATATGGCCGCTTGGGCAGGCCCTCCATTTTGGCAGCAGCGGTTCCACGCCCACCTTCTATATGATCGATAACAATTTGGACGAGATGTATACACGAGGCTTCCAGCGCCACCCTTCCAGAACTAACGATCTTGAGAAGGCAGACTTCGCCGTCACTTGTTGTTTCAATGGGCGTTCGCTGCAGAAGTTTGCCGACCTGCCCCGGCGGTCCAAGGCGAAGCCCTACCTGGTCATGGTTCGTGGGTTCAGCCTGGACAGGTGCTCGCCGAAGGACAACTGCAAGCTCGCGAGCGAGCTGATTGAAACCCGCGACGACTTCCTGTACGTGAACTTCGACCTGCGAGACCACAGCCTCAAGGACGACCACGCGACGCCGCTGCGGGGCGTGACGGTGGCCCCCCCGAGGTGGTACCAGGGCTCACCGCTGAGCCCGTCCCAGGAGCCGAAGTATCGAAGACGCCTACGGCGAATCACCGCCGCCCCCTGCCTTTTTGGAAACGCCTATGTGGCCGAACGTTGTGGCCAGAGGCCTGCCAAGCTATCGGACCATGTGTTCCCCGAATCGGTTTGGAAAGCCTTCGGGGAACACGGTGGGCGAGGCTGGGCCGGCTTGTGCCTTTCTTGGGGTGCTCCAGGGCCGTCTTGGAGACCATCTTGAGCGTCTTGGAGGCCTCTTGGGCCGTCTTTGGGGCCTCTTGGGGCCGTCTTGTGGGCCTCTTGGGGCGTTCTGGGGCCATACTGGAGACCTCTTGGGCGATCTTTGGGGGCACTTGGCCGTCTCGGGCCGTCGGAAGGCCGAAAAAAGCAAATGCCACAATCCTTCAAAAACTCGTGGGAAATCGCTGATTTGGGCCTTTTCGGGCCTTCCTGGAGGCCCTCTTGGAGGCCTCTTGGGCCGTCTTGGGCCATCTTAGGGCCATCTTCGGCCGTCTTGGTGGGCTCCTGGCCCGTCTGACGCCGTCGGAAGCCGTTTGGGGCGCCTCTCTAGGCCGACTTGGGGCCCTATTGGAATGTTCCAGGGCCGTCTTGGAGGCCATCTTGTGCGTCTGAAAGGCCTCCTGGGCCGTCTTGGGGGCCTCTTGGTGCGGTCTCGGGGGCCTCTTGGGCCGTTCTGCGGTCATCTTGAAGGCCTCTTGGGCGATCTTTGGGCGATCTTTGGGCGATCTTTGGGGGCTCTTGGGCCGTGTCGGGCCGTCGGCAGGCCGAAAAGAAACACATGTTAAAATCCTTCAAAAACTTGCGGGAAACCTCTGTGTTTGGCCTTTTCTGGCCTTCCTGGAGGCCCTCTTGGAGGCCTCTTGGGCCTTCTTGCGCCAACTTCGAGCCAACTTCGGCCATATTGGTGGGTTCCTGGCCCGTCTGACACCGTCGGGAGCCGTCTTTGGGGCCTCTCTGACCCAGTTTGGGATCCTCTTGGGGCGCTTCGGGGCCGTCTTGGATGCCATCATGGCCGTCTTGGAGGCCTCTTGGCCCGTCTTGGGGCCCTCTTAGGGCCGTATTGGGGGCCTCTTGGGCTGTTATGGGGCCATCTCGGAGGCCTCGTGGTTGATCTTGGGGCGATCTTGGGGGTTCTTGGGCTGTCTTGAGCCGTCGGAAGGTCGAAAAGAAGCAAATGTCAAATCCCTCATCCCCCCCACGGAAAATCAATGATTTTGGCCTCTTCGGGCCCTCCTTGAGGACCTCCTGGGGGCCTCTTGGGTTGCCTTGGGCCGTCTTGGAGGCCTCCTGGGCGAACGTGGAGGTATCTTGGACTCTCTTGGGCCATCTTGTGGGCCGTCTTGGACCATCTTGGGCGGACTTGGAGGCCATCTTGGACCATCTTGGAGGCCATCTTGGGCCAACGTGGCCATCTTGGAGGCCATCTTGAGCCTTCTTGGATGATTTTCCGGGAATTGAGCTCCTTGAAGATCGTACCAGGACCCCGGCGGGACGGGCCGAAGCCCCAGGGGGAGTTCTTTTGGACAAAGAACCAAAACCAAAACCGAAATCGTCTAGCACGCCAGGCACCACTCTGATGAATCGACAGCAGGGGACGGCGGATCGAAGACGCCTACGGCGAATCACCGCCGCACCCTGCCTTTGTGGAATCGCCTATGTGGGCGAACGTTGAGGCCAGACCTGCCAAGCCATCAGACCGCGTGTTCCCCGAATTGGTTTGGAAAGCCTTCGGGGAACACGTGGGCATCTTGAAGGTCATCTTAGCCGCCTGGAGGCCATGTCGACCCTTTCGGGCCTTTTTGGAGGATGTCTTGGAGGGCTCTTGGGCCGTCTTGGAGGCCATCTTGAGCGTCTTGGAGGCCTCTTCGGCCGTCTTGGGGGCCTCTTGGGGCCGTCTTGGGCCTCTTGGGCGATCCTTGGGGGCACTTGGGCTGTCTCGGGCCGTCGGGAGGCCGAAGCAAAGAAAATGTCACAATCCTTCAAAAACCCATGGGACATCTTGGAGGCATCTTGGGCCGTCTTGGGCCATCTCAGTGCCATCTTCGGCCGTCTTGGTAGGCCCCTGGCCCGTCCGACGCCGTCGGAAGCCGTTTGGGGGGCCTCTCTGAGCCGATCTGGGGCCCTCTTGAAATGCTCTAGGACCGTCTTGGAGGCCATCTTGGGCGTCTTAAAAGCCTCCTGGGCCGTCTCGGAGGCCTCTTGGGGCCGTCTTGAGGGCCTCTTGGGCCGTTCTGGGGCCATCTTGGAGGCCTCTTGGGCGATCCTTGGGCGATCTTGGGGGGCTCTTGGGCCGTATCGGGCCGTCGGAAGGCCGAAACGAAGCAAGCGCCAAAATCATTCGAACACCTAGAGAAAATCAGTGTTTTTGGCCTTTTCCTGGCCTTCCTGGAGGCCCTCTTGGAGGCCTCTTGGGCTGTCTTGGGCCAGCTTCGAGCCAACTTCGGCCATCTTGGTGGGCTCCTGGCCCGTCTGACGCCGTCGGAAGCTGTTTGGGGGGCCTTTCTGTGCCGATTTGGGGCCCTCTTGGGGTGCTCCAGGGCCGTCTTAGATGCCATCTTGGGCGTCTTGGAGGCCTCTTGGGTCGTTTTTGTGCCCTCTTGGGGCCGTCTTGGGGGCCTCTTGGGCAGTCCTGAGGCCATCTTGGAGGCCTCTAGGGCGCTGTGGGGGTGATCTTGGGGGCCTCTTGGGCCGTCTTGGGTCGTCGGAGCGCCGAGAAGAAGCGAATGCGAAAATCCTTCAAACACCTAAGGAACACCAATGCTTTTGGCCTACACTGACGAATGCGCAGACGCATTAGGCCGATGGGAATCAGTGCTATTAGCGGACATCGAGAAGTTCCACGACAGCCTCGACAAAGTCATTCCAGCGGCACTCCAGCTCAACTTCCCAGCGAGACCACTCTACCTCATGCTGTTACAGCACTCAGCAACGAGAGTTCTACGAAGCCAAGGAGCATACTCACTCCCACTATACGCCGACCGCTCGATCCCAGCTGGGCCACGCCACTCCAACAACGTGGCCACAACGATTGTGTACGCGGCGATGGCGAAGTTGACTGGCACCACGGACATACCACGACCTGTACCACGAGCATGGTTCGACGACATCAGCATTCGGATCGTCGGCCACAGAGCGCAAGTTATCCCAGCAATGGAAGCAGCGACGCACTTCTTGCACCTGTGCCTCGGAGGGCAAGGACTCCAGCTAGCCGACAAAACCACGCGCGTGTCATCGACATACCAAGACACCAAGGAGATGCAAGAGCAACTCAAGCTCGACGGCATCGACATCAGCATCACGAATGAGGGCAGAGATCTGGGAGCCGACATATCAGCCAGAGGAGGAACGAGCAAGAGAACGACACATTGGGCACGTTGGCAAGGGGTGCAAAAACGCTTTGGGGCAGCGGGGCGCCAATTACGACGGCTCCGCGTGAAGCGCAGAGCTGGAATCACACAACAAGGCGGCATGGCACCAATTGCGCTACAACTGGCACGACTTCGCTATGCACAGGCCCTGAGGACACCATGGCCAGGTAGATGTCTCACCACACACCTGGCCGTGGAGGGTACCGACCCTGCATACACCATCACGAGGAGCCCGGTCGCCAATTGGGGGAACAGTCCCGACCTTCGAGCACAGGTGAGGCGAGCATGGGCAAGGATCTACTTCCGACTCATGAAGATACCTGAACAGCACCTAAGGAGGAAGAAGAGAGGCCCCATTACCGCCATCATCCTGACGCTATGAGAACTAGGATGGGACTCACGAGGTCCCGATACCTGGATCGACAAGAACAAGAACTATTGGAAAGACCCCGTGGACGGCGAGCAAGGCGACCCGACCGACATCATGGACGCACTCATGTCAGACGCAACCCGCTACCTCTGGACTACCACAGCAAAGCACCACAACGCGAGTTACGACGGCACCTGGAGTGGCTACTTCGACGCGGTAACTACAGAGGGCACTGCGCGTTGCTGATAGCCCGTGCGCGGGGACATGGACGCGAGCAAAAAAACGAGAATGCTTCGGAGAAGGCACAGCAGACTGCGATGGCGACGAAGAAACGGACTACCACAGAATCTGGGAGAATGCGGCGCCAAAGACGAGCACGAAGTGTTCCACAAGACGCGAAAGTTACAGCGCCAAGCGGAAGAAGGACGACACACCGCACCAGCGTCCTGGCTACGAGGCATCACTCCGCGATCATGGCCGGTACCACCAGAGTGCGACGCAGAGGGGGGCGCCAACTTCTTGGGAGGCAGCATGCACAGCGGGCGCATTGTTACAGAGGACGGAACACTAATCGTGGCGTGCGCAAACGAATCAGGAGGCAAATGCAGCACAGCTTGGAGATACAGGCGCTGTGGCTGGGCATGGATAAGACTGGAGGGAGTTGACATGAACGCCACTGCGGGCAAGTCTGGGTACCTACCAGGACGACTGCAAACAAACAACAAAGCAGAAGTGCGGCGGCTGCTAGACTGACTCATCCAGAGCACCGCGGGGCCACTTCAATTCTGGACGGACAGCGAGATCGTCTTCACAGGATGGACATCACGACGCTACGAACAACAAGCAGCAGCGGGTTCCAACGGCGACTTGTGGAAATAAATAGGGCGAGAGCTACGCCAGCGAGGGGCGGCAGACGAAGTTCCGCTCCCCCACGCCAACAGCCACCTCAGCTGGTAAGAAGTCGAAGAGAAGGGACGCCCGCGACACGCATGGCACGACAACGCCCAATCAGATAAGTACGCTGAGATCGCAGCAGAAGCACGCGACATCGACGACGCAAAGACGCAGTGCTACAACTGGGTAAACGTGACGACGGCCCTGGTGAGACGACGTACTATAGCAGCAACGCAACAAGTCCTGGATCGACGGCCAGCAGAGGACAACGACATTAAGGCCAAGAGAAGGCAGCAGGTAAGCGCAGCACGACACAAGCGAACGAGCAAAGACGACTATTTCGCACCAGGGCCACCTGAGCCCATCGGACGACGACCGCCAACGACGCGCCAACCCCGACGACTGCGACGCGGGAAGGCTTGGAAGTGCAGCTGTTGCCGTCAAAGTGCGGGGAGACACAACCTTCGACAACATTGCCAACTGGTTCAAATGCGGCTGCGACGCAAGGGATGGAGCTACATATGCACGGCAACACAGCACACCCCACGCACCGCCCCCAATACTTGAGCAAAGGACAAAGATGGTACTGTAGAGCACGTGGGACATCAGCTGTGGAGCACGTATCTCAGAAGGTGCAAGCAGAATGCCACGGAGCACCTCCATACAGCAGCTTGCAGTACAAGCTGAAGAAGTGAAACGAGATGGCGCACGCTGGGTGAGACGCCGAGATGAGCACTGCAGACAACCCGACGACAGCGACGCCGACGACACCACCGCTGCAAGACGGGCAACATTCTGCAACCCGAAGCCAGCAACGACGAGACAAACGTCAACTCGACATTACCCTACAGCCACGCCCACCTCAGCAGGCCGACGCCGCTGAACGCCGACATCACGATTGCGGCGCTGGGACGCAAAGTCCCGAGGAAGCCCCGAATGCGAGGGAACACCTCGGGCAACAGTCGCCAAGCAGAGCTGATGGCGATAGGGCGCGAAGTCCTGAGGGCGCCCCGAATTCGAGAAAACACACCAGGCTCAAGTCGCCACGTAGGGCTGGGCAATACGAGGAGGCGGACGCAGCGACGGCGAGAACGGCCTAGGGCAGAAGCAGCGTCGCACGCCAAGACAGCACAAGGGGCAAGCGTGGATCGACCGGGCCGACAGCTGGACCACCAAGGCGTCGGCCCACCACCCCGACATAAAGATAGAGGCGCAGCAGCCCCGGCGAGGCAAGGCACAAAATTCGAGACGGGCTCGAAGGGCAGGCGGGCAGGACGGGCACCGCCCGCGCCTGCCATGGGGGGATGGTGAGGGGCAGGGGGGGGGGGGGGCAGGACGGCCACTGCCCGCGCCCCCGCGGTCCGCCCTCGCTCGCCACCCCCACCGTTCCCACGACGGAGGAGGAGCTCGCCCGAACGCTCACGAAACGGAGCACCGGGCAGCTGCGACCTACCCCACCACGAGCAGAAGCAAGCACTAGGCCTGGGGTTCGCCCCCACCGAGGGCACTGTGACCCCTAGCCATAGCGGGACGAGGTGGGACAGCCACGAACACCACTTGAAGTCTGTGCACGTAGGCCAAACAAGCGCGCACTCCCCCAACGACACGACCAGCAACATGCCGACCCCACAAAGACCACCCGACCAACTCGCCGACCCCACGAACGCCGAAGGTCTGAGACAACGAAGCCGAAAGTGCGGAAGACCGACGAAGAAGGTGGACCCTACGACTCCTGGTTGCTGCTAGCAAGACCGACGAGCAGCGAGACGGACTGAAACACGTCGCCGACGCAACCCAGCAGCACCAGCCGCACCAACAGCCGACGAGCAACACGACGGCGGAGGTCGACAACACACAACAGCACGACGGACAACAACCGACCGACAAAGGAGCGGAAGCAAGCCAGCGGGCACGCACCACGCCACCTCCTCACACGAGGAGGGGCGCGAGCACCGACCCGACTGGCAATCCGGCGCCAATGAGGAGTCGACCAACGACCGCAACAGGAGCGGCAGAGAGTACGGAAGACAGAAGGTGGGCATTGCGCCTCCTGGCAGCTGCCAGCAAGCCAGTCGAGCAACACGGACAGCAAGCTGAAGAGCCAGCCCCAGAACATCGGGGAGGCGAGCAGCCCAGCAGTGCTCCGCGCGCCTCAGACAGACGCGCGCGGAGTGGGGGTGGGCCTCAGGGCCGCGACCCCTGTGGGTCTCTGGGGAGCGTCTGCGGGGGCTGGCGTTCCGCGACAGGGCTACGCGTAGGGTGCGCACAGGCCCCCCACTGGCCTGTGCACACGCTGTGCGCAGGCCTGTCGCGGGCCTCTGGGGAGCCTCTCTGGGGGTGGCTCTCCGCGACAAGCCTATGCATAGGTCGTGCGCAGGGGTGCCGCAGGCCTGTGCACAGGCCGTGCACAGGCCTGTCGCATGCCTCTGGGGAGCTTCTCCGGGAGCCGGCGCTCCGCGACAAGCCTAAGCACAGGTTGTGCACAGGCCTATCACAGGCCTGTGCACAGGCTGTGCACAGGCCTGTCGCGGGCTTCTGGGAAGCCTCTCCAGGGACTGGAAAAGCGGGACAGGCCTATGCGCAGGCTGCGCACAGGCCTACCGCAGGCTTGTGAACAGGCTGTGCACAGTCCTGTCGTGGGCCTCTGTATCGCTTCTCCAGCATCGGCCGCTCCTCGACAGGCCTGTGCATAGTTTGCACGCGTGCCTACCGCAGGCCTGTGCACAGGATGTGCACAGGCCTGCTGCGGGCGCCTTGGGAGCCTCTCCGAGAACGGGCGCTCCGCGACAGCCCTATGTATAGATTGCGCACAGGCCTATCACAGGCCCGTGCACAGGCCTGTCGCAAGCCGCCGGGGAGCCTCTCAGGGGGCCGGCGCTCCGCGACAGGCATATGCATAGGGTGTGCACAGCCCTGCCACAGGCCTGCGCACAGGCTTTGAATAGGCCTGTCGCATGCCTCTGGGGAGCTTCTCCAGGGCCGGCCGCTCCGCGACAGGTCTGTGCATGGGTTGCGCACAGGCCTACCACAGGCCTGTGCACAGGCTGTTCGCAGGCCGTGCACAGGCCTGTCGTAGGCCTTTGGAGGGCCTGCCCAGGAGCCAGCGCTCCGCGACAGGCTTGTGCATAGGGCATAGGCTTTGCACAGGCCTACCATAGGCCGGTGCACACACTGTGCACAGGCCTGTCGTGGGCCTCTGGGGAGCCTCCCCAGGAAATCATAGGCTGCGCACAGGCCTGTGCACAGGCTGTGCACAGGCCTGTTGTGGGCCCACAGGCTGTGCGCAGGCCTGTCGCGGGCCTCTGGGGAGCTTCTCCGGGAGCCGGCGCTCCGCGACAGGTTTGCACATAGGCTGCGCACAGACACGCCACAGGCCTGGGCAGAGGCTGTGCACACTCTGGGACTCTAGGAAGAAACTCCGGGATATTCACAGGCTGCACACAGGCTTACCACAGGCTTGTGCACAGGCTGTGCGTAAGCCTGTCGTGGGCCTCCAGGGTGAGGCTCTCTTGGGGTCGTTTTGGAGCTTCGGGGCGGTCTCAAGAGGGCCCCGAGAGGGTTCCAGGAGGGGCCAAGAGGGCCCCAAGAGGGCTCCAGGAGGAGCCCAAGACGGTCCCAAGTACGGCGTGCACTTGCACGCCGCACTTGAATCCTCTTGGAGCTCTCTTGAGATCGAGCTGGAGCTTCGGGATTAGCTCTGGAGAGCCCCAAGAAGGCCCCGAGAAGGCTCCAAGAGCGCCCCAAAGGGGGCCCAGGAGGAGCCCGAGAGGACCCCAAGTACGGCGTGCAAATGCACAACCTTCTTAGTGCCCTCTTGAGACTCGGAAGGGCCCTTCTTGGGGACCTCTTGGAGAGTTGTTGGGCCCATCTTGGGTTATCCTGGGTTCTTCTTGGGCTTTCTTGGAGCCCCCAAGCCTCATGAGCTCGTCTCAAGTGCGCGCCGCACAGCCTATGCTGTTGAGGGGTGGGCCGCACTTCTGGGGCGGAGAGGGGGCGGCCGCAGCGCCGCCCCCTCGGGGTCGTCGCCGTCGTCGTCGTCGGAGGAGGAAGAGGAGGAAAAGAAGAAGAAGGAGAAGAAGAAGGAGGAGGGTGAGGAGGAAGAGGAGGAGCATCCTCCCTCTTCTCCTCCCATTATTGTATGAGGGTGCTCGACAACGAATCTGAAAAGATTCGTTGTCGAGTGGGGGGTCGCCCATCCTCTTAAGATGGAAAAAAGGAAAAAGAAAAGGAAAGAGGGAGGAAAGAAAGGGAGGAGAGGAGGAAGGGAAGGGAGAGGGAGCGAGGCAGGAGGAGGGAAGAGCAAGGGAAGAGAGGAGGAGGGAGGAGGAGGAGAGGAGGGAGGAGAAAGGGACGGGAGGAGGAGAGAGGACTCGGCGGCGGGCTCGGCGGCGACGACGAAGACGACGACCCCGACGAAGACATCCGTATCAGCTCTGGCACAAGCCATCCATAGCTGAATCCATAACCCTTCTCTCTAGTCGGTGGCATGGCGTCTCCTCGTCAGCCTGGCTTGGCGCCGGCGAGCTTCCGGGCCGCTTGGGTGGAGGGAGCTGCCTGGAAGGTGTCGTCGTCGTCGTCGTCGTTGTCGTCGTCGCCGTCGCCGCCGCTGCCGCCGCCGCCGTCGTCCTTGTCGTCGTCGTCGTCGTCGTCGTCGTCATCAGTTCCAGAGCCTTTGGCCTCACGTGAGCGCGGACGAGGCTCGCGCAGAGTGCGAGCTGGACTACGCACGGGTGCAGCTGGAAAAAGTCCAGAAGGACGACGACGACGACGACGACGACGACGACGACGACGACGACGACGACGACGACGACGACGACGACGACGACGACGGCGGCGGCGGCGACGACGACGACGACGACGACGACGACGACGAGGAGCAGCAGCGCGCCAAGCAGGCGCAGGACGAACAGGAGCAGCACGAGAAGCAGCAGCACTACAAAGACAGAAACCCTAAACTCCCAACGCGCTACTCTTGCGTCTGGCCAGACCAATTCTAGCCTCGGGGTGGCCCGCGCGCCACCTCGAGGCTAGAATTGGTCTGGCCGGACGCAAGAGTAGCGCGAATTAGAAAAAATAACGGCTCACAAGGACTCGCGCTGGAAGACCGACCTCTGCCGCTACTGGGCCAAAGGCTTCTGCAAGCAGGGCGAGCGCTGCAACTACGCGCACGGCGAGGATATTCGTCGTCGTCGTTGTCGTCGCTGCCGCCGCCGCCCCCCCCGCCGGAAAAGGACGAGCTGCAGAACAACTGGGGGGGCAAGAGCTACTGGGGCAAGGGCCGCTCCTCGCCCTACTGAGGGACGGGGACAGGGCGGCGCCGACGCCGACGACGACGACGACGACGACGACGGCGGCGGCGGCGGCGACGACGACGACGACGACGACGACGACGACGACGGCGGCGGCAGCGGCGGCGGCGACGACGACGACGACGACGACGACGACGACGACGACGGCGGCGGCGGCGGCGGCGGACGACGAAGACGACGACGACGACGACGACGACGGCGACGACGACGACGACGACGACGACGACGGCGAAGACGGCGGCGACGACGACGACGCAACGGCGGCGGCGGCGAAGACGACGCTACGGCGACGACAAGCTTGGGCCCTCGGGGGACGGCGCTGCGGTCGTCCACACTCCGAGGCGGGAGTGTGGACGGCAGCCCCCGAGGGCGCCAGGAGCAGGCCGACGACGGCGGCGAAGACGGCGGCGAAGACGACGACTACGGCGGCGGCGGCGACGACGACAACGACGAGGGCGGCGACGGCGGCGACGACGACGACGACGACGACGACGGCGGCGGCGACGACGACGACGGCGGCGGCGGCGACGGCGGCGACGACGACGACGACGACGACGACGGCGGCGGCGGCGGCGGCGGCGACGACGACGACGACGACGAAGACACCGGGAGCGACTGCTCGCTCGCTGCAGCGACGCTCGCTCGCTCGCTGCAGAGACGCTCGCTCGCTGCAGAGACGCTCGCTCGCTGCGGCGACACTGGAAAAATTCTCTCCCCTCCTCGCCTTCCCTCGCGACAGAGAGACCGCTGGTGCGACAGAGACGTGCGAGAGAGACCGCCGGTGCGACAGAGAGACCGCTGGTGCGACAGAGACGTGCGAGAGAGACCGCCGGTGCGACAGAGAGACCGCCGGCGCTGGGGGCGAGACCGCCGGTGCGACAGAGAGTGCACCAAGCGTCCTCTGAAGATAATTGCGCTTCAATACATACTTATACATATTGCAGTATATGTATCACTATCATAACCATCATTTGCGTTCTTGGCAGCCCTGCTCTCTGATTCCGAGTGTCGAAGGCCTTTTGCGTCTTCGGCCGCCGAAGGAGACGGATATTGCCGGTGCGACAGGGAGTGCGCCAAGCGTGCTCTGAAGATAATTGCGCTTCAATACATACTTATACATATTGCATTATATGTATCATTATCATAATCATCATTTGCATTCTTGGCCGCCCTGCTCTCTGATTCCGAATGTCGAAGGCCTTCTGCGTCTTCGGCCGCCGCAGGGAGATGAATATTGCCGGTGCGACAAAATATTCCAGAGAATGCGCCAAGGGCATTCTGAAGGTAACTGCGCTTCAATTCATCTATCGTGATAGAGTATGATATGTATTGTTACCATAATCTTGATTTATTGTATCATTGTCCATTTTCGTTATGTATTATCATTATTATCATTTGCCTCCTCCTCTCCTTCTCCTCGCCTCAGAGGCTCAAGCACACCCAGCAAACAAACTGCGCTGACTGCTTGTTGGCAAGAAGGTTAGCTGATGGCTAACGTTATATGCGGCGGCATGAAAACATTAGGCGTTGCGTTAGAAATGCCAGGGAAGACAAATCAAATTCTCGCAGACACAGAAAAGCAACTTGACAATAACAAGCTGCATTTTGTTACGGAGAAACCAATCATCAAGTTTGATGCTCCTGCGTTGACCGAAGCTGCAGACTTACCTATCTACGCCTTCCCACACACGAACGTTAGTCAGAAAAACAAGTGGGCTGTTGATTGCATTTTCGAATGGAGCGGGAAGTTTGAAGACGATGCCAAAAAGATTGTGGAGAATTTGGCAAATGATTTCCACGGTAATATTGATTGGAGCAATGAGTGGAACGGCAATTACAATGATCATGTGAAAGGGTTGATTGCAAAAGAGATGGACAAAGGGAACTACAAAAACTTACCACATCCATTCGGTCCGTCGGGTTCCTGGCAAGTGGCGTACACAATGCAACTGGCAATAGTGCCCGCCGGCGAAAAGTGGCACGTCATCAAACACATTATGTTCGACGAACAGCAAAAGCTTGTGAAGGTGCAAGAAGAACTGGCTTGCGGCTCTCTGCACTGCCATTCGTGGTGGCCTCACAACCCAGTGGTGACTAAGAAAATATTCCAGAAACTATTTGAAGGGCTTGGTGGTTTTCAAGTTCGCTACGGCAAATGGTCGGGTGATGTTGAAGAGAAGCAAGTTGATTTCAACAAGATCTCAGCTGGTTACGAGTTCATGCGAAAGATGAGACCCTCCTCAAACAACGAAGGGCAATTCGCGGAGTGGGTTGACGTGTGGACCAAAAAGCCAGGAAGCCCAATCTTGGATTGGCCAGAAGCAAAGTGCAGATCGTTCTTAGACTGTTTGGCAAGAGGCGCGTCTACTGCCAGAAAGATTGATTTCAATTTCACAACCTATAAAGATTTGAAGCCGTGGTTCATGGACTTGGTCCTGAAAGATAAGATTGCAACGCATAAGGAACATGGAATTCTATGGATCGGAATTTCGGAATGCGGTAAAAGTTTGTGTTCACGGACGCACGCCTTCATGGTGTCCAATCATTGGATAGAAGAAGAAAAGAGAGACGATGTTCAACCTGCCATAGCGACCGCCAAATTTATTGATATGTTCAGAGGCGAGCGAAACAATGTTTTCAAGCCGTGTATCTTTGATGACGGGAAGTTCTATCAGCTTGGCGCCGATCTGGTGAAAGCTTTTTTGTATCCCGCAGAGGTAGATGCTCTTCTATGGGCCAGGTGGGGAGGTTCAGGGTTCGACATGTATTCGTGCCGCCAAGCTGTGAGTCAGCAATACGACAGCAAATTGTCCAAGAGGTTTTTGCGCAAAGATAAGATCACCGACAAGGATTGGCAAAAACTTATTATGCCGTCAATAGATAAAGAGGCCGACGAAGAGGACTGGGTTGCATTCAGGCGTCGTTTCCACACCATCGTCGTTACTCGCGAAGGGATCATCCACCGCAATGCTACCAAAGAGATGGTGGATGTGCCAATCATCCATTGGCCGGTTGGTGAAGAAATGGATATATTCAAACCAGAAGTGAAAATCCTTATGCAGAAGTGGAAAAATGGACAGTTAAAGGAGGTCCCGCCGAACTACCATGAGGATGTGAAGTGGTCGTTGGAATATTTGAGCAGGGCTATGAGAGGTGAGCCGATTCCCCGTTCCAGAACGATCAGGCCTTCATCTGCACGGGGCGCCAGAGGATTGTTCAATGATCCATCAATGGCGCCTCAGTCATACGACCATCCCCTATTGACGGCTGCTGGGTTTAGCTCTTTGGAACGCAGCGCGAATGCAGCCCCGATTGCGTTTTGTGGTACCATCGAGGACATGCAAGAAAGGCAGCGCATTCTATCAATGAAAGCAGAGCCTCACCACGGAAGCGAGTTTGATCTGACTGCTGATACGCCTGAGACGCCTGAGAGGAAGCGCAGCAGGGCAGAGGAGCCAGAGATTCCTGGCGCACCCAAAAAAGAGAGGACCACGGCCGAGGCAGATCTAGTCGGCGAAGATGAGAACATGGAGAGAGCGTGGGAGGAAACTAACAGAGAGGAAGTGGCCCGCGCTGTTCATGAGTCTCGCGTCAACGCGGGAATGTCAGCGGGATCTCGCCCAAGCAACAACGATTTGGATGAGGAGGACGTGTTTGGTCACCAACGTGAGGGTATGTACTGATAGAGGTTCGCGCAACTCTGCGACTGAATCTGAAGGCAGCTGCTTGCTGTCAATTTGCACCTTTCGCTTTTTAACTTCGTACATTTTGGTAGTTGAGATTTCAACTGCTGGTCGATTGCATATACAAACGCTGCTTCTAGCAGCGAAACTTATGCCGATCGTTTGTATAACGCCGCTGCTAGCGGCGAAGCCCACGCGCGTGCTTGCATACTGTCGCTGCTAGCGATGTAGGAGAAACTCGATTTAATGTTGCGTTTGAGAAAAAAGAACTAATGCCTTGCAGATGCACTTAATCATGCGTGCGCTTTCATATCGTTGCGATGGCAATATTGATTGTTGTCGCGGCAGTAGCCATCGGCTCAAAACATCTTGGCTGTTTGCCAACCGGAAACAAGTCGGCTTCTAGCCGACCCCAGAGAAGTCAGCTCTGCAATGGTAGAAGAAATTATTCCGATAATTTGGCCGGATATAGATTCGCGCAAAGAATGCGGCTCTGATTTAGAGAAGAAGCAAGGGCACTGCTGGACGCATGATGCTACTGTTTGGAACGGAGCTGAGTGGAGCACGGTGCGCCACTCAACGAAGCTTTGCACGAACAGATCTTGTGGGTTACGTTACAAACTAAACTACATTGCGCGTTCTGGTTCAAAGGAAAACATTATGACGAAAACTGATAACAACCCAATTCTTCTAGTGCACGCACAACTTGGCTTCACATATAATTACCTTGTGCAGATGTGGCATCGAATGTGTCGCGCAGGTGTATCGGCGGGTGCCGAGGCGGCAGTGATATCGTTGTCGTATCCTGACATCAGCATCGGGAATTCCAGTAAAGCAGTTCAATCTGTAAAGAATAATTACCAACTAAGCGGTGCCATTTGGCAAGCTATATTTTGTTTCTTGCGCTTGCAAGAGGGCGTCTTTGACTTTGATGTCAACGACCCAGTGCCAGATGGCGACGAAGTTTTCGACGTGGACAACAAAGGCCTGCACGTGATTTTCAATGCTGCCCGGGACGATCCGTTATACGAGCAACCGCGCGGTAAACTTGACGTTGTCACCGACGGCAATTTCCAATGCAATCGGAAACTGGCGGAGACAGAGAAGAAGTATGCGAAGAAAAATCTTCCTGGACGCCCCAACTCCAAGAGATTGGAAAGAGCCATCAAGAAGATGCATGCCACTGCTAAAGCAAAGGCGAAATCAAAGTCGAGGTGCAGAGCAGTGACGCAGATTGAAAACATCAAGATTGCGCGCACTCAAACTGGCGGGCTCTACGCAACCGTGAACATGAAGAACCGCAAGGGAGGTGGCAACGAAATTCTTCATTTGGGTGAGATGTTGAACGGTGAGAACACAGCATACAAAAAAGAATGTTTAGTTGATATGAAGAAAACCAAGATGATTGTTGGCAAGTACGCGTGCGATTGTGGTTGCGTAGTCGCTAAGCATTTCGAAGGATCGCTATGCGATAAATGTTATCTGGATGGGTATCACAGCAAGAAGCACAAGTGCAAAACACCAGCCATTGTTCATAAAAAGACATTGAACTCTCAGGCGGCGGAACAGTTGTGGTCGCGTTTGGACAAATTGGCTTGGCTGTCAAAGATGAAGCGCGCTCGCTACCGATGCTTCTTGTACCATTACTGTTTATGGCGCAACAAGTTCACAGCGGGGAATTCCAGGAAGGACTACCCAGGCACATGCATGTCACTCAGAAAAGTGAAGAAGCGCACGCCAAAGCAGAAGCGTACGCCGAAGCAGAAGCGCACGCCGAAACGCAAGCGATGAAGCCTCTCTCGTTCACTGGAAACGAGTTGAAACACATCAACAATTAGGCCCTTTCTTTAAGAGGACTGCTTGTTCTCACAAGGAAGCTGTTCGCTTTCACTTCAGGCGTCGCGCGCGAAAGAAGACTGATCGTCTTCATAATGACAGGGGCGCAGCCTACAACAGTTTCGCTGTTCAAGTTGCGCCGCAAAAAAATCATTCATTCTAATCAATACCATCATTCATACACATTATCATCGCTACACAGATTATCACCATTTCCAATGTCATATTTATCAATATCAGGGTTATCATCATTATCAATATATCGCCTGCTCTCCTTCCTGCGCCGTGCCTGGGTCGTGGATCAGCCTCTGCTCTTGTATTCCGGTTGCGACTCCAACTGATCCGTAGAACCTGCGGCTCAAGGTTTTCGTTGTTCGACACATCCGTATTCCGGCGAATGGACGAACTGCAGCGTATAATCCGCAGTGCGGGCCCCCAGCCCGAAGTCATTTCCAGGTGCCGAAGCTGGGGTGATTTCGGCGACAAGTTATGGAAAGACTTGAAGGCAACGCACAATTTAAAGGTTTCGAAAAAAATGCACGAAGCCAAAAAGAAAGGAGGTGGAGTAATTGGGATTTGGAAAAGTTTGTTCCCAGAGGCTGCACTCGCTCTCGAATCTGGACCCTTTGCCAAGACAAATAATCAATATTCAAACGGTGGTTCTTCTTCAGCGCATCCTCAACCAGTTGTGTACGTTCCTATGCATTATCCATATGCTGGCAATTATTATGGGTGTCAATACGCTGGGAATTTTTATAGTGGTTATCAGACAACGCATGAAGTTGGCGGACAGAGAGCAACTATTAAGGACAGCTCGTCATCATCTTCTTCTACAGAGGACGAGTGCGAGGGACAATGTTTCGGCGACCTCAAGACCAGCTCCAATGGCAAGCCCTTGGACATATCAACCGATGCAGAAGCCACGAGGACAGCGAAGCCTAAATCTTTACCGTTAACTAGCAAGAAGAGGCCGTGGGTGGACGAGGAAGACGATGATCTCAGTGTCAGGGTTTACCCAAAATCGATAATTCCACCTCCTCAGCCGACAAAGGGTTTCGCTTCGGACACTTATGACATTAGTGTCAGGGTTTACCCAAAATCGATAATTCCACCTCCTCAGCCGACAAAGGGTTTCGCTTCGGACACTTATGACATTAAAGATATATGGATAATTGCTGGAGACGACGCATTGGATGGCAATTTCAATGATACTGTAGTGCGCACAAGCAAGGAGAAGGGATGGAAACAATTATCTGTTCGGCTTCCAATTGACAATATGGTTTTGCATACGTCAAATGCTATTTCTTATTTGGTACACGCATTGGATGGTGGATTGCTGGCCGCCGCAGCGAAGAACAAGTTGAACGCCAATACTGCAAAAGATATCAACTTGCATTGCATCGTTAGTGAGACATCTATGCATAAGTGGCCTACATACAAATATGCAGATGCCCATATTGGCCGCGTGGATAACATAAATTCGGTTATGCGGGCTTTCACTGTTGATGGCCGGTCAACTGCTCAGATTGGTGGGACGCCTTCTAAGCTATTCAGGAATGAGTTCAAATCTTGTACTATTCTGGGTTCGAAGGGTCTTTTCGGCCGCATAGATATTCCAACTTACAAGAGCAGACGTTGCTATATGAAACGTGCAGCGCTCACAGATTCAAGTCTTGTTGAAGAGCTGTGGTACGCTCAGAGGTGGAAGGGGGAATGGGCGGCGAATGGAATTCTTCTTGATGAGGTGCAATGCGTGGTAAGTTCAATGCTGGACAATATTACGGCTGTCTCTGAAGTACCTCAAAGCACTTTGGTTGTTCTCCTCACTCCAGACGGGGACCGGCTATGAGTCTCAAGATGGCTGCTCGCCATCAAGTGTCGTCTCTCCTCCCTCTCCTCCTCGTCCTCACCCTAAGCTGGCTGCTCGCCAGCATTCCTAGGGTAGCTGCTAGCTACCAGCTTCTCTGCAGACCAGACGCGATGAAAATAGCACGAGATTTCCCTTGATCAGTGAGATTTCCGCGCTTTGCGCTCTCCTCCGCCGTCTCTGCGGTGCTCATAGGACCTGTGGTGGATGCAGGTATTGCGGGGTTAATATATAGTGCACCAGTGCTCGTGGGCTCTGTGGTGCTCACAGGATCTGTGGTGCTCTTAGAACCAGTAAAAGTTGTAGTAGTAGTAGTAGTAATGGTAGTAGTAGTAGTAGTAGTAGTAGTAGTAGTAATGGTAGTAGTAGTAGTAGTAGTAGTAGTAGTAGAAGTAGTAGTAGTAGTAGTAGTAGTAGTAGTAGTAGTAGTACTAGTGTTGGTAGTAGTAGTAGTAGTAGTAGTAGTAGTAGTAGTAGTAGTAGTAGTAGCAGTAGTAGCGAGAGAGAGAGAGAGAGAGAGAGAGAGAGCGAGAAAGAGAGAGAGAGAGAAAGGAATCTCTTTGTATTCCGCTACAAAAGGAATTCTTTTGTATTCCGCTACAAAAGGAATTCCTTTGTATTCCGCTACAAAAGGAATTCCTTTGTATTCCGCTACAAAAGGAATTCCTTTGTATTCCGCCACAAAAGGAATTCCTTTGTATTCCGCCGCAAAAGGAATTCCTTTGTATTCCGCCACAAAAGGAATTCCTTTGTATTCTGCTACAAAGGAAATCCTATTTGATTTGTATCACTGCCTGGAAACCTTGTGTTTTCGCAGCTTTTTAGCTATTTTCAATGAAAAACATTGTTTTTTCATTGCCTGGCACAGCTATTCAGCTATTTTTAATAAAAAATATTGTTTTTTCATGGCCAGGCTCAGCTATTTTAGCTTTTTAAATGATTTTCCAACTATGGCGTATTGGTTTTAATAAAAAGCTGTGAAAACACCGGGTTTTCTTTGATTTTCCAATGGAAAATCAAAGAAAACCATGTGTTTTCACAGCTTTTTATTGAAATACATACGCCATAATTGGAAAATCATTAAAAAAGCTAAGATAGCTGAGCCTGGCAATGAAAAAACAATATTTTCCATTAAAAATAGCTGAATAGCTGTGTCAGGCAATGAAAAAACAATGTTTTTCATTGAAAATAGCTGAAACGCTGTGAAAACACAGGGCTTTCTTTGATTTTCGAATGAAAAAGCAAAGAAAACAATGTGTTTTCACAGCTTTTTACAACGTTTCTCATTGAAACTAGCAAAAAAGCTGTGAAAACACAGGGTTTCCTTTGATTTTTCATTCGAAAATCAAAGAAAAACCTGTGTTTTCACAGCTTTTTATTAAAATCAATACGCCATAGTTGGAAAATCATTAAAAAAGCTAAGATAGCTGAGCCTGGCAATGAAAAAACAATATTTTCTATTAAAAATAGCTGAATAGCTGTGCCAGGCAATGAAAAAACAATGTTTTTCATTGAAAATAGCTGAAAAGCTGTGAAAACACAGGTTTTCAGGCAGTGATACAAATTCAATAGAATTTCCTTTGTAGCAGAATACAAGGGGATTCCTTTTGTAGCGGAATACAAAGAGATTCCCTTTGTAGAGGAATATAAAGGAATTCCTTTTGTGGCGGAATACAAAGGGATTTTTTTTGTAGCGGAATACAAAGGAATTCCTTTTGTAGCGAATACAAAGGAATTCCTTTTGCAACGGAATACAGAAAGATTCCCTGTGTGGCGGAATACAAAAGAATTCCTTTTGTGGCGGAATACAAAAGAATTCTTCTTGTGACGGAATACAGAAGGATTCCCTTTGTGGCGGAATACAAAAGGAATTCTTTTGTAACGGAATACAAAGGAATTCTTTTTGCGATGGAATGCAAAAGGGATTCCTTTCGTGGCGGCTTCCCACCCCCCACCTCCCAAGAACGACCCCCCACTCGACAACGAATGCAAAAAGCTTCGTTGTAAGGCACTCTGGTATTGCTGCCTCTGCTGCCACTGTTCCGCCTCGCTCCCCCTCGCCGGCTATGTAACAGAAATGTAAACTATGTGTATTGATATTGAGGCCCCCTTGCCCCTTGGGGCCCTCTTGGGGTCGTTTTGGAGCTTCGAGGCGGTCTCAGGAGGTCCCCAAGAGGCTCCTCAGAGGAGCCAAGAGGGCTCCAGGAGGAGCCCAAGAGGGTCCCAAGTGCGGCGTGCAATTGCTTAATCTACTTCGGGCTCTCTTGGGGCCTTCTTGGAGTTGTTTTGGGGCTTCGGGGCTCTCTCTGGAGAGCCCCAGGAGGACCCCAAGAAGGCCCTACGCGAGCGCCGTCTTAGGGCTCTATCGGGGCCCCTGGGTGTTTCAAAAAAACTACCCGGAGGGCCCGTAGTGAGCCCTAGGAGACCAGAACTGTGTGCACTTGCACGCCGTACTTGGGGCTCTCTCAGAATTCTCTTAGGGTGTGATTCCCGTGTTCGTGTTGCCCGAAGGCCTCGATCTTGGCGCCTTTCTCGGAGCTCGATTGAGCTTATTGCAGGCCTGTGCATAGCCTATGCATAGGCCTTTGGTAGGGCTGCGCGTAGGCTTTGCGTAGGGCTGTCGTAGGACCATGATGCGGGCCTGTGCGCAGGCTATGCATAGGCCTACGGCACACCTTTTACAGGCCTGTCCATACCCTACCCACAGCCCTACCATATGTCTGTGCCTGGGCTATGCATAGGCCTACCATAGGCCTGGTTGGGGCCTGTCCACACCCTATGTATAGGCCTACCGCAGGCCTATACACAGGCTATGCCTAGGCCGATCAGAGGCCTATGCGCAGGCTGTCCATAGGCTTATGACAGGCCTATGCATAGGCTATGCATACGTCTACCGCGGGGGCTTTTCTAGTATATTCACACTCCTGCTTCAGGCTGAATGTAGAGCTACGGATACCCTATGCATAGGCCTATGCGCAGGCCTGTGGCAGGCTGCGCACAGCCTACCGATAGGCCTGTCATAGGCCTGCGCAGTAGGCCTGTTACAGGCCTATGCATAGCCTGTTCGTAGGCTTATGACAGGCCCACCGATTGGCTTTCTCAGGGCCTGCGGGATCATGCGACATTGGCCTATACGTAGCCTACGCATGGGCCTGCCATAGACCTATCGATAGGCTTTGCACAGCGGATTGTTCTCTCAGCGGCTGCGCTTCGCCGAGGGCGTTCTGGGGGTGCCCAGATCATCCCGAACGGCCGCCAGAGAGCCGAATAATGACCCGAAAAACAGGAACAGTTATTAGAGGGTAGGCTCAGAGGAGAGAAACAAACAACAGTATGCATTATCATTTTAGCAGCCCACAGCAGACAGTTTCACAGGTGGTTGTTCCCAGTTGCCCAGCTGGGCTAGCGGATTTCATGACATTTCGGGGCAGGCTGAAGGACGGATGGTATGGCAGCTCCCACGTGCGAAGTCAGATCCAGAAAGCTTTCAGCGATTTCAAGGCGGACGGCGTTGTAGTGGATTTCCTCGCCGATAAAGGTGTCGGTCAAAGTCAGTATGGCAAGCAGGATCATGACAGTTACAACGATCTCATGAACGTGTCATATGGGTTGGTGCCTCATGGCGACGGTCGATGGAATTATCGTTTTTCGGAACTAGTTGGCGCGTGCGCAATTCCTGTTGTCCTCGCCGACGGATTAACTCTGCCCTTTGAGGAACTGATTGATTGGAGGGATGCCGCTGTTCTTCTGCAAGAAGATACGTTGTCACTTGACCCAAGCTCCTTGTTGAAACAGTTGCCTCGGGACCCAGCTCAGATTCAAAAGAAGCGGCAAAAGATATGCGAGATCAACGACAAGTTCTTCGCAACTGAAGAGAAAAGGGTCACGGCATTACTGCAGTCTGCAGCAATCCGCGCGCAACATTGAGGGACGTCCTCGCGGTCGCGGGGCCCGATTCGGGGCGTTTCCTGAGACGCGCTGGGCCGCAGTTCATCAAGGTCATCCATCGTAATTGTCTCTTAGTACCTCCCACGAGTTCAGGGGCAACGTTATATCGACCCCCAATCGTCAATTGATCGCCGGTACATACCCGATAGACCACCCCGCCCAGGACCATGCGGATTCGCTATCGAGGGCCTATCACCGACCTGCCAGCGATGCATCGCGATTCCAGCTCGATGTTTCCCCCCCCCTCCCCCCCTGTTCAGGGCATACCTCGGGCTTCTGGCGGCCGTCCGAACCGAGTCGGGCAACCCCAGAACGCTTTCGGCGAGGCGCAGTCGCTGGAAGGCATCCCGAGACTATAAAGCCGACGAGAACCAACGAAAACCTTTGAAAGTTCCGTCAAACTTAGAGCATGAGCCAGCCCCCCCCCCCAATCGTTCCCCCTCAACAGTCCTCACCCTACCACACGCATGCACGCACGCCCAGTAACGGTACAGCAGGCACGTCAACGACAGAAACCAGTTTGCCAGCAGGTGCCCCACGGAAATGCCTTATCCCCCGATGGCCCCAGGGACCCACGGACGCTCTGGGACCTTCAAAGATCGACGAAGAAAGTGCCCCAATACTTCTTGTGGCAAGATTACATATCGCATGCGCCTTGGGTACCTCGGGTGGGCACGGAGGAGGAGGACGGAGGGAGGGATAGAAGTAAGAATCAGGAGGATGAGGGCAGAGGCGGAGTAAGACGGAGGAGGAGGAGGACCACGACGACAAGGAGGACGGACCCCCCCCCTCTTCGCCAAGGGGTGGGTGGGGGTCAACCCTCCTCCCCCCTTGGCGCCAGTAGTCGTCGTCGTCGTCGTCGTCGTCGTCGTCGTCGTCGTCGTCGTCGTCGTCGGCGTCGGCGTCGGCGGCGTCGGCGTCGTCGTCGTCGTCGTCGTCGTCGTCGTCGTCGTCGTCGTCACCGTCACCGTCGTCGGCGTCGGCGTCGGCGTCGGCGTCGGCGTCGGCGTCGGCGTCGGCGTCGGCGTCGTCGTCGTCGTCGTCGTCGTCGTCGTCGTCGTCCGTCATCGTCCGTCGTCGTCGTCGCTTGCTAGCGCCAGCGGCCTCTTTAAACCCCCTAGGGGCCTTCTGGGAGCCCCCTTGGTGTCTGTGTGTGCTATTGTTTGAGGCACTGCACTACAGTAAAGACGCTGAACAAAAAACAGGTTGGGTTCAGGAGGAGCTCTGGTTTCTGGGTCGTTGCTGCATTCGAAGGCCAGGAGGAGGAGAAGGAGGAGGAGGAGAGGAGGAGGAGGAGGAGGAGGAGGAGGAGGGAGGAGGAGGAGGAGGAGGAGGAGGAGGAGGAGGGAGGAGGAGGAGGAGGAGGAGGGAGGAGGATGAGGAGGAGGAGGAGGGGGAGGAGAGGAGGAGGAGGAGGAGGGAGGAGGAGGAGAGAGGAGGGAGGATGAGGAGGGGGAGGGGGAGGATGAGGAGTAGGAGGAGGGAGGAGGAGGAGGAGGAGGAGGATTGAGGAGGAGGATGAGAGAGGAGGAGAAAGAGGAGGAGGGGGAGGTGGAGGGGCAGGGGGAGGGCGAGGGCGAGGGGGAAGGGGAAGGGGAGGGGAGGGGGAGGGGGAGGAGGAGGAGGAGGAGGAGGAGGAGGAGGAGGAGGAGGAGGAGGAGAAAGAGGAGGAGGAGAAAGAGGAGGAACAAGGTTGGTCGGCAAAGCTGTCATGGCCGAGGCTGGCCCTGGCCAGAAACGCCCCGTCGTTCCTTTTTCCGCGTTTTCTTTATAGTAGCACGATGACTAGTAGGAGTCTGGGGCCGTCTTGGGGGGTGGCGGGGGGAAGCACGGGAAAGAGGGGGAGGCGCGCGCGACGACGACGACGAACGAACGACGACGCCCGCCCGCGCCGCGCCCGGCTCAACCAGCGCCTCCCTTCCCCGCGGCCGCCCCACGCGCGAGCTGGGGCCGGGGCGCGGGGGGGCCTGCTTGGGCTGGGCGTGGGCTGTCTCGGGGCCATCTCGGGGAGATCTTGCATTGTCTCTGTGGGGCCCCTACTTCTTGCGCAGAGGACCGGCCCATCGCTCGTATTTTCCCGCCCTCCCGTCTGCATGGCACCTGACACGCCGCGCTCTCGCGCGAGGTCCGAATCATCGTCCTCATAACCCTCATCCTTCCCACCCTCATCTTCATGGCTCACCCTGGAACAGAAAAAACTGCGCGCACAGATGGGCACGCCGCCCAGCGACAGAAGCTCGCCCGCCCGCTCTCAGATGCTGCATCCCCCAACTATTCCCCGGCCAGAGTCCCAACCTCTCTTCGGCGCTCCATCATTGTCATCATCAGAATCATTCGCCGTCATCGTCGTCGTCATCGCCATCCCCGTCATCATCCGCAGCATCACAGTGCGAAGCATCGATCGACGTCATCGCCATCGCGATCCTCCTCAAAGCAGGCGCCTCAAGTCAGCGGCCAGTCTCGGCCAGCTTAGCTTTGGCGGACGAGCACGCTGGTGGAGCTTCAGGCCAACCAGCCTGGCCACCGCGCTGGAGAAGTGAGCTGGATGGCTACGACGCCATGAGCACCATAAATGGGGCCAACAATCGGTCTTACCCGCGGCTTGGCATTCGTATTTTGATATGGTCATTAGGTCGGCGACCTCATCCCTTTGAAGTTCCCATCGGGCGCCACTGAAATTGCCGTTGCCGTAGATCAGCTCACCAGTGCCGCAAGTCATTGCTGCTAGTACATACGAAGCCGGTATCAATGCATGGAGGGAAGCAGTGGGAAGCAGTGACACTGGTAGATTTGTACAGGAGGGTGGGATGACGAGGAAGAGGAGGATATACACCGCCTCTCAGTGCTTATCTTTCCGTTGCACTTCGGATGTCTCGGAAAGGCTCCGGGCCAAGACCGCTACCAACGATTATGATCCGAGTCGCCGAATGGCTGATTCCCGCACGATCGCGGTTGGTCGAGGGCACAACAACGGTATTGAGTTGCTCTGTGGATCGAATTGCGGACGGCACGGTTTTCGCCCGCATCTTTCAGTCCCAGTCTGAATCCAGCACGCGGGAATACCCAATCCAGCACGCGAGAATATCCGATATTGGCACGGCATCATTCACTATTCCGACGCCTGTTCCAACCGCAACATTTCGCACTGTTGATTCCCATCGCGACTCTGACATAGAACTTTGGCGTAACGTTTCGGATCGCCGATGCAGTCCGGCTCCGGATCCAGTACCGTGCGATGTTTTTTTTGTTATCATATTGTTGGCTGCGCGTAAGCAATTGTTTCATCTCCTTTTTTCCGACTTCGGCAGGGTCATGGAAGGACGGGTAGCAGTTCGGGAGAAAGCCCAACATATTTTAATGCATGTTCGATTTAAAATCCGACTTCAGCAGGGTACCAATTCGCAGCCCCAAGATTATCTACGGATCTGGTGTAGAAAATCTCACGGCATTCCCCACAGCGCACGAATTTCAGGTTCGTTTATTGTTCGGCAGAGCAGGAGAGAACGTCAGTCCGATCGTTTGTCCGACGACAGCGTGACAACGCATAAGGAGATCGAATCAAGATCCGACTCGTGATCCAGCTCCAGCACAGCATCTGGTTATTGAGCCCAGGGTTCCAATTCGAAATCCGCGTGGCGCGTTCTGTAAGACAGCGCTCCGCGTTAGACATCCGACTGCGCTCTAACTTCTTTTCCTTTAGAATATTTCATCCAGGAAACATCGGTCTCCGACCCAAGTCCGTATTGTTACTCCAACATCGACTTTGGTGCGATCTGGCGGGAGCACAAACTATATTGCTGAAGCTCTCTACCCGGGTCCAGTAACGAAAAGGCGTAGCACCCCTCTGGACGCTCGGATCAACTACCGGAGTAAGTGGTTCGTCCACGTCGTCGTTTTCCAGATCACCCATAGCCCCATCAGCGCAGGCCAGCTGGTGTGGCGACTCCAGAGCTCAAGCGTCTGCAGGTGGTTGGACGGCGAGGTAGTGTATTGCCGGGTGTCTTTCGTTTTTAGGGGGCATTCTTGGGAAATTATGGATAAAAATTAATATGTGGTCTTGCCGCTTCCGGATCTTCATTGCTAAATTCTCGCTCGCCGGATGCCTTCGAGCGTGTCCTGAGGCTGCAAAACAATAAATTATCCCAGTGCGACCCTACCTAGGAGTTGGAGCCCCTAGGAAAGCAGCATTAGTAGTAACAGTAAAGTTAAGCTAAAGTTAAGCTGCAGCTAAGCTAAAGCTAAACTAAAGCTAAGCTAAAGCTAAGCCAAAGCTAAGCTAAAGCTAAGCTAAAGCAAAGCTGAAGCTAAGCTAAAGCTAAGCTCAAGCTAAGCTGAAGCTAAGCTGAAGCTAAAGCTAAGCTAAAGCTAAGCTAAAGCTAAGTTAAAGCTAAGCTAAAGCTAAGGTAAAGCTATGGTAAAACTAAGCTATAGCTGAGATAAACCTAAGCTAAAGCTAAGCTAAAACTAAGCTAAAGCTAAGCTAAAGCTAAGGTAAAGCTAAGCTAAAGCTAAGCTAAAGCTAAAGCTAAAGCTCCCAGGGGACTGGGGGAACCGCGGGGCGGATGCCGGGGGAACCGCCCGGGGCGAGCCCCACTGCCCGGCCCCTTTAAGCTAATAAAGTCAGAACCCTTGCAGAGCCTAGGTAGGGAATACAATAACAAGACAATGTTTTTTTTATGAAAAAACTTGCCAGGGGATCGAACGCAAATTGTGGGAGTGGTGCAACTGGAGTCGGACACGGCGGCCTGTTCGCAATAGTGGGAATAGCGTCTCCATATATAGTGGTTGGGACGAGCGAAAGCTATCTTCAGGAGGGATCCCAAGAGTTCACGATTCGCGAGCATTTGGAAGGAAGCTGGATAAGCAGACGATTGCGGCAGTCCAGCAGGGCCCATAGCCAGAAGCAACGTGAGAAAGGCAGTGTAAGGCAAGGGAGATTTTTCATTGAAAGCAGTCGGAAAAGCGGGAAGCGCACTGTGGTGGGACGGGTAATTTGCGAGATGTGGGTGGTTTTGTCGGACTTGGGCGGGGAAGGCCATCCAACCTGCAGAGTCAGAAGAAATGGGGAGTGGAGGAGTAATCTTCCCTTCTTGGTGAAAGAGGCTCTCTTGCGCCCTCCGCAAGATCACCTGAAGCAAGGAAATTAAGGACAATTTGCAAAGCAACCACAATGTTAGATGGTGATCCGCGTGGGATCCGAACGCCGGGATTTGCAACGGGTGCAATATGGGTTGTTGAATGAGAGTGCGGAAAAATAGTGTTCAACTGTTCAACCAACCATCGCAAGAGTCGTTTTTGCAAACATTGGGCCCACCGTACGATTCGATTGTCGTGGCCTCCCGGAGTAGGATGTGGGGGTCCAAATTCTTTGGGCATTTCGCCCCCACATAGGCCCAAAAACCGCAATGCAGCCAGTGCACATTCACGCTGAATTGGTCCAGGTTTGGTTACCTCACCGATTCGTTGTCACAAAAAACGGCATGAGACGATACAATTGAATTTGATATTGTATGGAATAGATGTCCTGGATGCCGTAACGCACGGCTATTGCAAACCATTGTAAAGTCTTTCGCGCAATTGTCGGATATACGCTTCGCATTGCATTATGTACCAATCGTAACCGAATTACATAGATGACAATGTCTTTCTGGCCTGCATCACGATTTTGGAACATGTCCTTTTACCATTGATGAGGCGGTGGGAAAGAAAAAATCAATTCATGTTGGTCGGTGGGGTAATAGATAGGTCGAATAAGCACACGCGGAATTGGACCTGGAGTTGGGAATCCATACGGGTCAAAAAAAAATTGGTCCTTTGGGGTCATGCCAACCTTGGAAGCCCTTCGGAACAAAGTTTGGAGCCAGACTCGGAGAGCGATGTGGATAGGAACCATTTGGCCTTTTCTGGGGACATGCTGATGGATATACCAATGGAGCCGTGCTGTGGGAATTTTGGGGAGCCCGAGTCGGGGCCCGAAACGGAGCCAAAGTCGCAGACGGGGTCGGGACCCGAATCGGAGATCGATACGAGTCGGAACAATTTAAGGTTTTTTGGAAACTTGCCAATGGGTATAGCAATGGAGCCGTGATCCATTTTACCGTAGGAACCCGAGTTGGAAGTGGAATCGAAAAACCATGTCAGATATGGATTTAAATTGTTATCCCCATACTCTTCCTCATTCGCCTCTTCTCTCTCCCAAGCTTCGCCCCTTCAGGCCGACCTTGGCCGGCCTTACAGATAGGGGGCATCCCGTCATAACGATCCCATAGTCGCTCTCGTTAACCAAGAAGTAGATGTAAGATCCGTAGTAATACTGTTGTATGCGTATCCGTAATACTTGCCTCGTATCCGTAACACTTGCCTCCCTGGTCTTCTCCCTTCCTCTTCCTCTCCTCATCCTCCTCCTCCTTTTCTTTTGGCGCTACTGAACCCTAGCGTTGCGCTTTGCTTCGAAAATTGGTTTTCAAATTTCGCCTTGCGTCATGTTAGACACGTGTTCGCTGCGGCAGAAGAAAAAAAACTAACAATCCTGAATTGGTGTCGGAAGCCGGAGTCGGGATGATCTCGGCATCGGAACCAACCGATTCGAAATGTGGAGGCCTTAATTTTTTTTTCCGCGCGCATCCACCTGAACACAGTGACAATGACACCGGGCGCAAACGACGCCAAGTGAGGTGAAACGCCGACGCCGCAGCAGCGCGCTTAGCAGCGTCAAAGGAGGAGAAGGAGGAGGAGGAGGAGGAGGAGGAGCAGGAGGAGGAGGAGGAGGGGGAGGGGGAGGGGGAGCACGAGGAGGATCAAATCACCTCCAGGTCCGCCAAAGGACACGCAGGCTCCCGTGCGGTGCACGGCAGATCTCCTCCTGGACCGAGCGCGATCCTAGCGACTGCACGCTGCAAAGCTATGCCTAAAATGCCCCACCACTTGTGCTGTAGACCCAACGCCGCGCCTTGCCGAACCCGCTCGTGTAACTCGCGGGTTCTTTCGTAGGCTAAGGCTGGCACCAAAGCCACACACTGCGCACCCCATCTTCCGTAGACTTCTGCACCTAAGCACTGTAGGCTGCCCAGCCCGCTGTCATTGACCTCCGAGTACGTGGCATTGTTTTCACGTTCAGCACGTTCAAGTAGCGATCCCCCCCGGTTACTCGTGCCACCTCGCGGCCCACCTCTTCTCGTAATAGGGCTAACCACCGTGACATCACAGAAGAGTGGGAGGCCTCTGGCGGCACTGGTGCATGTGACTACCAAGTCCAACCGGCGCATGTCTCCTGCTGGGACGGGCACGTTGGTGGTATGTAGGAGACGTTCTCGGTTACGCTCGGGGACTTGCCCTCCGGCTTCGATGATCACTTGTCTCCATGCGGCTACCAGTTCAGTGTGCCTGCCTTGCCACCCGCCGCCAGTGCGTTCCGCTAGCCGTGCATGTCCGTGCACGTCAGGGCCATCCAATGCCGTTGCTATCCCAAGCCTTTTTCGCACTGCACACACAAAATACACATCCATAATGTTGAGCATGTCCGTAGTGGGGCAAACCAGTAGCCATCCAGCGGAAAAAGGACCCATGGCGGAATAGATCCAAGTTTCCCCAATTGTTGCTGCATTGATGCGTGTACTGGGCAAGGCCAAGTCTCGCAATAAGTGGTTCTGCGCATTTTTCTCCAATGGATTCGAACCGTGGTATTGCCATCCCTGTTGCCATTCCCCCAGTACTCTCTCCGTAACGTTCGGCTCGGGCGGCCGCAATCCAGCAGCAAGATCAACCCACGTCGGTCGTTCGGTCCACCATGCTGACACACCAATGCGCCCCGCGAGTTTTGCTGCTCGCAAGCACGCAGGGGCATTGATATTGTGAGGGTCCGCCGCTGTTTGGACAGCCGTAAAATGGTGAAGTGCATTACGGCCTAAGCCAAGAAATCGATCCATGATTTCCGGGAGCGCGTCCGCCCAGCTTGCCCAGTAAGCTGCTGCAGACGTGCGTTGCGAATCCCGGAGTCCCATGCCCCCGAGACGGAGTGGCAGTTTGGATTGGTGAACCCACGTAGAATACGATATGCCATGTAATTGAGTAAGTATTCCACTGTTGTTCTGTAGGTATGGAGAAGATCTGTTGGAACACACGGTGGATGGCATTGTCATTGTCTGCAGCACGTGGTTGCACGTCACATGGGGGAACCGTGCGCAGTAGGTAGTTCATCCGCGGGACAGCACAAACATACAATATAAGCCAAGATGCTTGGCGGGAGGGGAGCTTAGGAATAATGTTGAGTAGCTGCGCCCTGTCGTTAGCAAGCTTAGACCAATATGCACTAATGGATTCTGTCGTGCCGAATGGCGTACCCAAGATTTTAATACCTCTTTCCCGCAGTGGTTTATTGCACCTCCATGCCGCCACGCTGTCTCCGTCCAGATTGTCCAGGCAAGCGCCCTCCGTGCGGCCCCAAATTGCCAGTTTCCCAATGTTGATATCGATAAGGCGCAACTCTTGTAATGCATGTTTTGTTACATGTAATGCGTACGTCACTTCGTCTGGATCACATACCAAGTAAATGTCGTCGAGGTAAGCTACCAACTCTGCTCCTGGTGGGAGTTGTGCTTGGATGCGTTGTAAAGCTGGGTGGAGTGCCATGCAGAAGAATGCTGGCATTAAGGCGTCGCCTTGTTCTCCGCCGTCCCCCTGTTGGATTGTATGGACCTTATGTGCCGCATCACGCCATTTGAATTGAGACGTATCTCCATATCATTGCTTCACAAATGGTATTAATTGGTGCAGGGCCACATCTTGTAGCAATTGTTCAAACATCCGTGCTCGACAGACGTGGTCAAACGCTCCGACACCATCGATACTAACAACCATTTTGTTCTGGAAAGAGTCGGTCACAAATCGCAGAAAGTGTACCGCAATGTCCGTACGGCTCCGGTTGCATAGTCCGTAATTGTGTGGCTATACTGTTCGTCTCCGCGTGGGTAGCGTCCCTCCTCCCTCCTCTCTTCCCCCCCTCCCTCCCCCTCTTCTTACTCCTATGCTTTCCCTCGTACGCCGTGCTCATGGCGCTGTCGAGTTTGGCTGTACTTTTTAACCTGATCTGCTCTTTTCCGGAGTTGACTGAAAATGGTGAAGGCACATTGCTGTTCAGAGGTCGTATAGGAAGAAAAAAAAAAAAACAAAAAAAAAAAAAAAAAAAAACGTAGTGCTGTCTGAAATTGCCTGGCGAGGGACTTCGAAACCAGCCGTCGGAAAATGTCCCCTGACGCGATCTCCCGGATCAATTGTTGGATTTTGTCAGGGCCGTCAGTGCTGATATGCGCATTGCCATGCGCATTTCATTTGGGAGTTCTGCTTTTGCCACCCGTTCCGCCACATCGCACAATGCATCAAATGCCGTATTGTCTTCCAGGCACAATTTGAAATATTTGTACCTTCATCCTCACTCAATCCCTTCTTCGATTGCCGCAGGACAATTGCCAGGACACTGCGATCCAGCGCCGGTGGTGTATGTAGAATGTTTTTTGGAATCCGTCTGGTGCTCGTTCCGCCGGTTCTAGCGGCCGGAGATCGGGGCTCGACAATTCTGTAAGCGTAGTGTTTGTTCCGGGGGCTAATCCGGGCGACGTAAGATTACGCGCGGCATGGCTGAGCTCTTCAAGTTGTATCAATATTATTCCATCGCATTGTCCATTCGATTTGCCTCCGTATCTTGTGGTGGTCGTGGTTGTTTCCGAATGGGCACACTTGTTAAGTCCAAAAAGCGGTCCCATTCAATACGGTCTTACATAAGAATACGTTGTTTGAGTTCCCGCTCTCCCGTTTTGCCCCCGTGGTGTGTCTGATGTAACAACATACCCAGACCTCTGAGAGTCGCATTTTTTTCACGACGACGGTTTGACTTGTTTTTGGGGAATTGGCTTGATTTTTTGATTCGATTCCGACGCGTCTTTCTTGTTTTTTTTATGGTATGTTTTGTTTTTTTTTGATGTCTTGTTTTTTTTCTTTGATGTCTTGTTTTTTGGTAGTAGGCAACGATGTCTTGGCTTACCATGCTGGCACCCACCAGAATGCGCACTCGATCGTGAGAGTGTATCCTTTATATAAAAAAAACTAGATTATCCTTCTTCTTCTTCTCCTCCTCCTTCTTCCACCTCGACCCTCCTGCCTTGCTCGCGCGCTCGCGGCGCGCTCTGCCGTCGCCCCTGCTCAAGGGCGCGCCCGCGCGGGAGCGCCCTCGCGCGCGTCGCCGCGCGGCGACGCGCGCGCGCCGCCCGCGGCCGCGGCCGCGCGGCGTCGCCCGCCCTGGAGGCCGTGCGGGGGGAGAGGGGACCACGCGGCCGACCGCCATGTCCACCAGCGCGGTCATGCCGAACGGTCGTGCCGAGCGGTCGCGCCGACCGCTCGGCACGACCGCTCGGCACGGTCGATCCATCAATTTCGGCCGTCCCGAGGCGCCATGGGCGATGGCGGCCCATCGCTCCTCGAGGCGGTGCCGCGGCTGGTGGACATGGCGTCCTCCTCCTCCTCCTCCTCTTTCCCCTCCCTCTCTTCTTCCTCCTCCTCCTCCTCCTCGCTGTTGGCTCGGCCTGTAGGCCATGGCGCAGCGCGTGGGCAGTAGGCCTATACATCAACGTTCGAATTCTCGCTGAATTGAGCTATTTCCGATTTTCTCGTGTCTTCTTTTTTTTTGTCGCAAAATTGTTGTTTCCATGACGTCGTGATTTAAAAACAAGACAAGACCAGGCGTCGTGAAAAAAACACGACTCATGGTGGTTTGGGTACGCGGCAATAGTAGAAACAACGTCTACGCGTCGGGACAATTAGGCGTAACAATGTAGTCGTTATTTTTATGTGTACTTTCCCCAACAGCCAAACATTGCGACATGATATGTAAAAATTGCGTCCGGACACATTTTGGCACCCCTTTCATTGTTTTTTTTTTTTTGTTGTTCCTTCCTCCCCCGCAGCGCAGCCACAACACAGCACCAAGTGCCCATCGCTAAACCCGAGCGGGGTGAAACAGCGGAGACGCCCTAAGCGCGCTAAGCAGCGTCAGAGGAGGAGGAGGAGGAGGAGGAGGAGGAGGAGGAGGAGGAGGAGGAGGAGGAAGAAGACGAGGAGGGTTACACGACCTCGAGGTCGGCCAGACCTGGCGCCGCCTCCAGCGGTGCCTGGTGTAGGTCGGCATGGTCATGTAAGACCGCGTGCGCCACAGCGGATTGCAAGGCTAGGCCGAGGAGCCCCCACCACCTGTACACTAAGCTTAACGCGGCCCCTTTCCGTACGCGCGCGTGCAGCCCCCGCGTATGTTCAGATGCCAATTTGGGAACCAACCAGATAGATTGTTTCCCCCATCTGCCGTACACTTCCGATCCCAGTGACAATAGTTTCCCCAATCCCGTCGTCGCAACCTCGTTGTAGGTCGTATTGTTTTTGTTTTGTTCATTGTACAATAAACGCCCACCTTGGTTGCTCGTCCCTGCCCGGGGGCAGCCGTTCCGAGAGATCGGGGAAAGGATGCATACGTCGCAGAAGAGCGGTACCCCGTGAGCAAGTGACAAACCTGGGACTATGAGGTCCAATCGTCGTAAGTCCCCAGCTGGTACTGGGACGTGGGTATCCCTCAGAAGACGTTCAACGTTACGGTCTGGTATGGCACCCCCCGCTTCCGTCAACACTTGTCTCCACGCTGCCACCATGGCGGTATGCCGTGCGTTGAGGCGAACCCCCCTTGTTGTCGGCTAACCTGGAGAAGCCATGCGGGTCGGGCCCATCACAAACCACAGCCAACCCCAAACGTCGGCGCATTGCACATCTGAAATACTCGTTGTTGCACGTTGTAGCCGGAGTTGTGGGGCACACCGTCAACCACACACTCGCGTACGGCCCCATGCACGATTGAAGCCGTGCTTTACCACGGGATGCTGCATTTGTCTTGTTGTGATGTGCTGGGAAATCCCGCTGGAGCTGTGTCTGCGCAGCTATTTCCAAACCATTGGACGCGTGGAATTGCCAACCGTGGGACCATTCCCCTAAGGCCAGGGGGTTTTCGGCTTGATCTGGAGGCTCAGGAGGCCGGGCCCCGGTAGCAATATCGTGCCATGTAGGTCGGTTAATTCCACCCAATAGTATCGCACGATCTACCGGCTTGTTCCGCGTCCACCAGGCACGCAGGACCACGTAGTGGTTGTCCCGCCGGCATGCTGCGACCTAGGCTTGGGGATCGCTGCAATAAGTCAGGGAGCGAATCCGCCCAGCTCGCCCAGAATGCCGCAGGAGCAGTCCTCGTAGAGCCCCGCAAACCCATGCCCCCAAGCCGCAACGGGAGCGATGTTTGGGCAACCCACTTGTCGCACGTGACGCCGTGCAGGTCGTAGCACTAATCGTCGGGCGTAGGGATGCCAAATAGTAGTCGGAAGGTCTCTATAATACTGTGGTCGTGGGACGTCGTAGCGATGCGTGCCAAGTGCGGCGGCAACGTCCGGAGTAGGTGGTTGATTCTGGGCACGGCGCAAAAGTAGAGCATGAGCCACGCCGCCTGTAAGGAGGTGAGTTTGGGAATACATTGTAACAGCTACTCCCTCTCACAAGCTAATCGTGTCCCAAACGCTTCGACATAAGCATCCGTTCCAAACGGTGTGCCGAGGATCTTGATACCCCGTTCGTGTGTCTCTGCATCGCATTTCCATGCGTCGGGCGGGATGTCGGTTAAGTTATCTGGACGTTGTGATGTAGTCGGCCCCCATATCGCAAGTTTGCCAACATTGACGTCGATGTGACAAGACAATGATAATTCATTGCGCACCGTGGCCAATACGTACGCAACTTCGTCAGGGTCACATATGACGTAAATGTCGTCCAAATACGCAAGGACTTCTGCCCACGGCGGCAATCTATCGCTGATTCGTCGCAGTGCTATGTTGATTGCCAAACAAAATAAGGCAGGCATGAGTGCGTCACCTTGTCCCCCCCCGTCGCCTTGAAAGATTGTGTGCGCCTTCCCGCAAGCATCAACCCACCTGAATTTAGATGCGATCCCGTACCAGAGCCGCACAAAAGGGGATAAGACCATGCAGCTTCGAGTTACCAAGTAGAGCTTCGAACATGCGCGTTCTGCATGCGTGGTCAAATGCGCCCACCCCGTCGATGCTGACAAGTACTTTGTGTGGCTTCGCGTCGACCAAGTACTGCAACATGTGCACTGCTGAATCCGCGCCGCTGCGATCGCTGAGGCCGAAGTTGCACGGCCGGACTACGTCTCGAAATTCTTGTTGGCATTGCCGCGCCAAGCACTTTGCGACGAGGCGGCGAAAAGAATCCCCGGCTGCAATTCCACGTACCTTGTTGTTCGGCTTGTTCAAAGCAGTAAGTGTCGATACATGTAGTAGGTCGCGAATATTTGGCGGGATGCGTGCTTGGGCAAGCCTTTCGGCCACGTCGCACAAGGCGTCGTAAGCTGTAGTATCTTCCATGCAGATTTTGTAGTACTCGTACCTTCCACCCCAGAGCCCAGCACTCTGACCCCGTCGGGATCGCCGAAGTACTTCAGCAAAGGTCTGCCTATCCAATCGGATTTCCGATCTCGGCCGAAATGCCGCGAATCCTGGAGGGAAGGGCTCGGAGGGGGACGGCGGGCGGAGGGCGGGGTCAAGGAGTTCTTTGAGGGTCTCCTCGGTCCCTGGGGCTAGGCCCGGAGAGCTTAGGAGACGGGCTGCATGACTCAATTCCCCCATTTGCACAAGCCCTAAGGCTTTGCCAATCTGCGGGGCAGTGGATTCGCGTCGTCGTACAGGTTTTTTCGGAGGCTGTTGAGCGGATTCGTACAATTTGTCCCATTCCCCGCTATCATACCAAGCCACGCGTTGTTTGAGTTCACGTTCCCCTGCAGCCCCACCGCGTGCCGTATGATGGAGGAGGAGACGCGGTAATAATATAAACAACTTCCACGCTTGTTGACACTTCTCCACGCGCTCGTGGTTGATGTCCCATAGCACAGTAGATATTTCAATTTCATGTAGAACTTGCGTCAGAATGCGCAGCCAAGGCCCCCTGATACACTTCGGTATGTTTTTGCACGTGGGCACGTGCTGGTCCATATATTGTTGCATGTCCATTGCCCGTAAGTGTTTCCACCCATCCGGCACAGCGGCAATAGGTCCTCGAGCTCCAGGCCGTGCTTGGACGCTTGCCCCGGGAAGTTGTCCGTCGAATGGGTATGTCAATGTCCGTCTCCAAATCGACGTTGTGCAAATGATGCCAACCATTCGGCATAGAAGAGGGCATGCCGTGAACTCGGTGTAGATTTGGTGGATTTTCAGTTGGTCGGCCTTATTGTGGTCGTTGTGTAATGGGAGAGCGGACCACAATTCGATCGTAGAGGTAATTGAAAAGATAGTGCCTGACAGGGCTATCACGATACAAACCAAGAGCAATGCCAGCACATGCGCTTTCGATTCCATGTACATTCCCTTCAATACGGGTCAATTGGACAACAGGTTGGGTGTAAGTGCTTGTTCCCAACAGGGAATTGGTATGGCCACCGTGTAACAATTAAGCAAGCCGCCAACTCTGCATTATTACGGATACCCATTTGCCGAAAATCGCGGGTAGCAGCCATAAAAGATCTGTCAAAATCCAACTCACCCGTGGTAATTTGCATATGCGTCGCCATACTACACAACCAATGTCCCTATCGGCAGCTGCCCAAATAATCGGCACATATAGCTTAGATCACACGGTATCGATTTTGATTCTCATTTTGATACATGGGTACTCCAAGCTCACTTACCTCTTCGTTTCGGTGGGATGGACCTCTGACACTCACTCCGGACGGCACCGGCAGCATATTGGGCGAGTTGGGCTGATTCTCCACTTGTGATTTTAGATCGATTCCCGAACGTCGGCCGGTCAATATTATTTCATTTTATCATGTTGTATGCACGGGAACACATCCAAATGAATGACGGTCTACAATATTTGGTCGATGCCGAAATAGCAGGCCGGATGTTGGCGGGAACGCCCAAATTGGGCAGCGTTGGCACTCGGCGAGCGTCCATTAAAAGTGCCACCAACAGACGTATCCTTGGGAGAGTGGAGCCACGAATGCCAACACCATGCATCGAATGCCGAGGAGCACCACACTTGGGATGATTTGCGCCGCTCGCGTCAACGCAGCTGCCCCAGGAGAGGCCAGATTGTTTTCATGTGGGGGTTCTTATTCAGCTGCGTGGTTGACAATATGTCCAATAACCCCGAATTTGCGATTCCAAAATGACAAATTATATTGCGCAATATTACGTCGGCTGGGAATTGCAGTGGTATTTGACAGTCCAGACCCATATGGTCATGCCAGGCTTAATGACAACCGCGGGGGACGATGGCAAGGCCGACATTCGGGCTTGCTCACTTCATGGCGCCAAATGTTTCAAAAAGCCGGTGGGTTGGTACCAAATCGCAATATCGAGCGTATGTTGCGGGATACGCACATCCCCGACTACGACCGATAACCGACGGTTGGATATTATCGCAGTTGGACTCCAACCGGCAACGAAGACGGCTGCTCTTTTGCGATGTGACGGTTGTGTCTCCTATTGCTACTACGGGCCAGGCTTGGCCCGGAACCAGCAACCAAGAAGGTCGTCTTCTACACGAAGCAAAACAAAGTAATAACAGAACATACGCAGAAGTGACCGATTTCGGGTTGGGCGCGTTGTATTGCTTAGGGGCTGAGGTTTTCGGCCGATGGTGCCACCAAACTGTGCAACGAGTTCCGGCATTAGCACTTCAACGGGCACGCCATTTGCATCCTAGAGTGCGCCGCGGGGTCGCATTGAGCTTAGTGCATCGATGGTGGGGATTATTGGGCGTAGCTCTGCAAAATGCAATAGCTTTCGCTCTGCTCCACGAGCACAGCGACCTGCCCGATCTCCCTTTGGAAGCCCCGCCGCCGTTGGCCGAACTCGAGGTCCTCTGATATTCTTCCTCCTCTTTCCCCTCCACCTGAACTTTTTACTGCTGTTCTTTCGGCCTCTGCCTTGGAACCCCATTTTTTTGCGCTCGCGCTCAGCGGCTACTCCCGAGGAGGCTTATGTGCGATGACTGCGTGGGGGAGAAAAAAATATGGCTTAGAACTTCGCTTCTCTTTTTATAATGTCCCGTACCTGCTTCTTCTTCATCTTCTTCTTCATATTCTTCTTCTTCTTATTATTATTATTCTTATTCTTCTTCCTTTTGTCCCCCCCCCCCCAACGCGTGCCATCCTGGAAACCAGAACGGGGTGAATCACCAGCTCAGCGAAGCCACCAGAATGCGGCTAAGCAGCGAAAAGGGAGGAGGAGGAGGAGGAGGAGGAGGAGGAGGAGGAGGAGGAGGAGGAGGAGGAAGAGGAGGAGGAGGAGGAGGAGGAGGAGGAGGAGGAAGAGGAGGAGGTGGAGGTGGAGGAGGAGGAGGAGGAGAGGAGGAGGAGGAGGACGAGGAGGAGGACGAGGAGGACGAGGAGGAGGACGAGGAGGAGGACGAGGAGGAGGAGGAGGGGGAGGGCTACGCCGGCACTGGCTCCAGGTTGGCTAGAGGGCAGTTTGGTTACAGTTGGGTCCAGGGCAAAATCCCCGAATTCACTCAGAGCTGATCTCGCTACTGCCCGCTGTACAGCCACTCCTAGTACACCCCACCAGCGGTGCTACAAACTCAGAGCCATACCCCGCCGATCAGTGGATGGTGGTTGCGTGCGTTTTTACATGCCAATGAAGGGACCAATTGCACAGCTGGAGGCCCCCATCTTCCATAGACCTTCACTCCCAAACACTGCAACGACCCCAATTTTTGAGATAACCTCACGATAAATTTTGTTGCTATCTCTTTCGGCATACTCCAGTAACCGTCCTCCGTAATTACTCGTCCTTGTTCGCGGTTCACCATTCCCAGATATTGGTGAGATGACAGTAACGTCGCAGAACAAAGGCAGCCCCCGAGCGACATTCAAACAAGGAGCGACAAAGTCGATTCGTCGTTGGTCGCCACTCGGTACTGGGATGTGTGTTCTGCTTAGTTGTCGTTCGATGTTCCTGTCTGGTATGATGTTGCCCGCTTCCGTGAGTACCTGTCTCCACGCTGCAATAAGTTCAGTGTGTCTGCCGTGCGTTCGCCTACCCAATACTGAAGCGAGCAACGCATGCCCATGTGGATCCGGCCCGTTGATAGCCCGCCAATCCCAATCGTCGCCGTACCGCGCAACACAAGAGTTCGTTGATTATGCACAAACCATCCGTAGTAAGGCATACAAACAGCCATGTTGACGCAAACGGGCCTGACGCTGAATAAATTAGTGTTTTCCCTTGGGATGCTGCATTGACCCGGCGACTGGGAGGCGCGAGTCTGGAAAAGTTCTACACAGGTGTGTCGCTCCAGATGGTCGGAAGCGAAAAATTGCCATCCATGAGCCCATTCCCCCAAGTTTGCTGCCTCGACCGGCTCTGGCGGACGCATTTTTTGTTGCAACACCGCTCACGAAACACAGGTGCAAGACACGCTTGAAAACCAAGGCGCGGTGAAACAGAGGTGACGCCACACGCGCGCTAAGCAGCGTCAAAGGAGGAGGAGGAGGAGGAGGAGGAGGAGGAGGAGGAGGAGGAGGAGGAGGAGGAGGAGGAGGAGGAGGAGGAGGAGGAGGAGGAGGAGGAGGAAGAGGAGGAGGAGGAAGAGGCGCCCCGCGCGCCAAGGGGCGGCACGCGCGCGCCCGCGCGCCCCGGCGCCCCGCCCCCCCGCCGCCTCCGCCGTGCAATCGCCGGCGCCTCCGCTGGCGCCTCCGCTGGCGCCTCCGCCAGTGCCGCTGGCGGCGCGAGCCCAGCAGGAGGGGGAGGATACCCCCATATCCCTCCTGCGCGGGCGGGGATCGCCCTCGCCAGCCCCCCCCGCAGGGCTCGCGGAGGCGGGGAGGGGCACAGAGGCAGATGGAAGAGGGAGAGGATGAGGCGATGGGTGATGAGGCAGCGCCCCCGCCAGGAGCAGGAGCGCGAGCAGCACCGCGAGCAGGAGCAGCAGAAGGGACGCAAGCAGCAGCGGGAGCAGGAGGACGAGGACAGAGGCGGCGTGCCCCTGGAGAATGGGCGGTGGACCTCCAGCCGGAGTCCAAACGCCCAGCAGCGTGCAAGGCGTGCGCAGTTCCGTTCGCCTCGCGGGAAATTCGCCTATGCCCGTGGGGCAGCCGGCAGCGGTACAGCTGGACGTGCGTGGGGTGCACAGCTGGCAAAGTGGGAGCAGAGGACGAGATACGCCCTGTCGGTCGGGCGGAGGCCGTGCACGTCCAGGAGGTACGGACCGCGCTAGCCACTGCAGCTGCCGACCGCGACGCTGGCGGACATCCCGGCCCCGAGGCCCAGGGAGAGGGTGACCCTGGCCACGGCGGTGGGAAACCTGTCAAACACCCAGACTGGGACGACCAAGCGCTCCCCGGGCGCATGTGGTGGCAAAACTTGCCCTGGGAAACGGCGCTCAAGACAGGAGTGTCCACTTTCGTCCAGGTGCCCGACAGGCTGCGCGGGGCAGTGGCTCACGCCCGCCACAAAGCTTTGGAAGTTCTGGAAGAAGCGAGCCGCCAGGGAGACACGTCCGCAGAGTGGAAGCTCCTTTAGCTGTTCGAGATGATGCTCCTCGCCAGACCCAGCGGCGGCGGCCCCACGTGTGCCGAACTACTGGAGGAGCGGCTCGCCTTGTGGTGGGGCAGTCAGTGGGCGCCGCTGTGGGCCTCTGCCACGGGAGGCAGCCTAGCGTCCAGGGCGCCTCCAAGACGCACGACCGCCAGGGAGAGAGGGAGGCGCGTGCACACGCTGGCCTCTGCTGGAGAAGAGAGCCGCGCCCTGGCCGCCGCAGTCGGAGCCGAGCTGGCGCCGCGCACCGACGCAACCCTGGACCAGCTGCGCGCGAGCTTCCCGCCAGACGAGGACGCCCCAGCAGAGGGGCAACCGCCGCCGCTGGCGCCCCTGCCGCGCGCGCCGCCGAGCCCTGAGCTGCGGGCACAGGCGGAGGAAGAAGTGCGGAAGCTGCTGCGGCGACCTCCCCGGCTGACGGCGCCAGGCCTGCTGGGCACGCGGCTGGAGCACCTCGCCGCCGGCGCCGACGGCGAGGAGACTCGGTGCCTGCTCTCCCGGGTGGCCGCGCGGGTCGCGTTCGGCGAGCTCCCACCAGACGTCCTCCAGGCGCTCCAGTCAGGAGAGCTGGTGGCCCTCGACAAGGGGGGCGGGGAGGTCCGGCCCTCCTGGTGAGCGCGACGCTCCGCCGCCTCGGGCTGCGGGCGCTGGCCAGAGCGCGGAAAGACCAGCTTGCCGACGCGGCGGGCGAGCACCAGTACGGGGTCGGGCGCAAGGGCGGGGCGACCTTGCTGGTGAAGCACTTGCAAGCCTTGGCAGAGACTCGGCCAGATGCCTTGTTTATCAAGGTAGACGTGAAGGCCGCGTTTCAGAGGATGAGGCGGGGCCCCGCTTTCCAGGCAATGGCGGCGGCGGTGCCTGAAGTGGCTGAAGCGTTGCAGACGTGGTACGCGCAGCCGGCCGAGCACTACTGGCGCGGAGCCAACGGGCAGTTCAAAGCTGTCTGGAGCCGGCGGGGCTTCGACCAAGGGGACCCGCTGTCCCCGGCTGGCTTCGCCGTCGGTCAACGGCCAGCCTTGGAGCAGCTCTTGGGCGAGCTACAGCAGCGGGACCGCCACGCGAGGCTTTTCTCTTACCTTGACGACTCCTACCTGGTGGTAAGAGCTGACCTTGGGGCGCTCACGCTGCACGCACTGAACCGGGCGCTTGTGCCGCTGGGGCTCGAGCTCAACGCCCGGAAAACGCTGGTCTGGTCACCGGCTGGGGCGCGGGCCGTGCCGCCCGAGCTGGCAGGCCACGCCGTTCCCGTGTTGCCGGTGCTCGGCGCGAAGCTGCGGGCGCCCGGGTACGCCGACGACGCCGCGCTCCACCTCGGCGGAGAGGAAGGCTGCGGACTCGACAACGCAACGGCGCGCCTGCAGGAGCTCTTCGCTCGCCTCCAGGAGCTCCAGGGGAGCCTCTCCAAGCAGGCAAGGGCGGCGCTCTTGACGACCTACGCGGGCAACGCCAGCCAGCACTACCTCCAGCTTGCGCTAGCGACGCCAGGCGAGGCCTTCCGCTACGACGCCGCGCTGAGGGCTTGCTGGGAGCAGCTGCTGGACCGCCCCCTTGGACCAGAGGCCTGCGAGCTGCTGGGCCTGCCGCGCAAGCTCGGAGGCGAGGGGGCCCGGTGGGCGACCACGAGGAGAGCCGCGGCCTTCTGGGCCGCCTGGACGCACGCCGCTGACGAGGTGCGCCGCGTCCTGGGCGCCGCCTCGCTCGCGGACGCGCTGGACGCTCTCCCCCGCAACGCAGCGACGCTGGCGGACGCTCGCGCAGAATTGACGCGCCAGGGCGCGGAGCCGCCCCCCGCCGCCCCGCTCGCCGCGGCGCTTGGTTGGCCGACGAGGCAGAAGACGATGGTGGCGACGGTGCACAAGACAACTCTGGCTGCTTCCCGGCAGCGAATGCACCTGCGCAACCAGGCAGTCCTTCAGTCCGCTGGCGGGCCGGGATCTGGGGCGCACCTGCAGTTCCCCACAGAGGCAGCGCGCGCGCTGGAAGACGTAGAGTGGGCCACCGCGACGCGCTGCCGCCTCTTACTACCACGACCAGAATGCTCTCGCGACGAGATGGCGCGGGCAGCTGCGACGTGTTGCAACCAGACCGCGGCTGGGGTCTGCTGCCAAGCGCCACTTGACGCGGACGGCTACAACGCGGCCACTTGCCAGCCTGGAGGAGGCGCGGCGCGGCGCCACGGCGGCTTGGCCAAGGCGGTGGGCGCCTTGGCGGCGCGGTGGACGCACGACCGCCCACTGCACGAACAGCGCGCGCCCACCTGGGATCGTTTTCGGCCCCGGCGCCCGGCCGAAGGCGACGGGCCCGGCGTACTCGAGCAAGCTATCCTCGATGTCCAGTACGAGGACGTGGATGGCACGAGGTGGGTGGACGTCACTGTGCGGCACCCTGCAGCGGGGGATGAGCCTGCCGTCCGCGTCGCCGCCCGGAGGCCTGGAGAAGCCTCGCGGCGCGCAGAGCGGGAGAAGCACGAACGCTATCCCGGCGAACGGTTGGAGACTGCAAGGCGGCTCGGCGCAGAGGCGCGCCAGTGGCTGCTCAGTCACGTGCGCGAGCTGCCAGACGACGAGCAGCACTACGAGCTGTCACGCGCCTACAGCGCGGTCAGCTGCGCTGTCCAGCGCCGGGTGGCGCGGCAGCTGCGCCACGCGGCGGGCCTCCGCTGAGGAGGGCGGCGAGGCAGCGGCGAGGCGAGGCGCCGAGGAAGGCGGCGACAGGCGAGGGGGGGCGCGGGCCGGCGCCGGGGCCGAGGAGAAGGAGGCGCGAGGCCACAGCGAAAACACCGCTGAGAGGAGGCGGCGGCTTGGGCGGCGGCAGCCGCGGCTCGGGGCGGAGAGAGGGGCGGCGGCGGCGGCGGCCTGCGGCGGAAGGAGGCGGCGGCGGCGGGGGCGGCGGCGGGCGGAAGCGGAAGGGAGAGGCGGCGGCAGGGGCGGCGGCGGCGGCGGCGGCGGCGGCGGTGCCGCCAGCCAGGCTCGCCCCCCGCCTGGGCTGCCCAGCGCCCGCCCGCCCGGCTGCCGCGCGCTGCGCGGCGGGGCGCGCGGGGCGCGCGCGGGCGCGCGCGGCGCGGGCGGCCTGGCTGCCCCGGTGCCCCCACCGGACTCGGGGGCTCCGGGGCCGTGGCGCGGAGGAGGAGGAGGAGGAGGAGGAGGAGGAGGAGGAGGAGAGGAGGAGGACTACAACACCTCCAGGTCAGCAAAGGGGCACACGAGCTCCTGAGGCGAGCAGCGTATGCGGCAGATCGCCTCCAGGCCCCAAAACGTCGTCTCGCGACCGTTCGCACTTTGTAAAGCGAGTCCTTCAAGATACCCCACCACCTGTGCTGCAAACCGAGGGCCGTTCCGAACCGAATCCGTTCGTGGAGGTCGCGGGTTCGTTCGTGCGCTAAGGCTGGCACGAGGGCGACACTTCGTTCGCCCCAGCGGCCATGCACTTCAGCCCCTAAGCAATACAGCATGCCGAGCCCGCTACTAACGACTTCATTGTAGGTAGTGTCGTTCTCCCTCTGCGCCCGTTCCAATAGTGTTCCTCCCCGGTTGCTTGTCCCACCACGTGGGCGGCCCCTCCCAGTGATTGGGCTCAGTACCGTGACGTCGCAGAACAATGGTAATCCCCGTGCCGCGCTTGTGCAAGTGACTACCATATCCACTCGGCGCATGTCCCCTTCAAGGGCGGGCGTCGGCCCAACTAGCCCAGTATGCCGCCAGAGCCGTTCGGCAAGAGCTTCGGAGACCCACCCCACCCATTCGCAATGGTAATTGTGCTTGCAATATCCATGTATCGTACGCCACACCGTGCAATTGCGTTTCCCATGTAGTTGGCCTTGATATACCAAATAATGTTTTGAATGTATTCAAACTTGATATATCATGTTGCAAGTGGTCGCACAACATCCGGTGACAAAATACGGAGCAGGTGGTTTAGCCGCGGGACTGCGCAATATTATAGCAGTAACCACGCAGATTGTAAAGAAGGAAATTTAGGTATTTCGCAAAGAACGTAATCCCGTATGCCTGCACAAATTCCGAGCTACCCACTGGTGTTCCGAGAACTTTAACCCCCCGCTCTGGTAGCGGCACGTCGCACTTCCAAGCGCGTGGGTATGTTTCCGCAATGTCTTCTGTGCGTGGTGCTTCGGTATTCCCCAGCGTCGGGAAGCCGAAAAGGGACATCCCCCACAAACCAATGAAAAATCAATGATTTGTGCCTAGTGGGGCCTTCTTGAGAGTGCTCTTGGAAGCCTCGTGGGTCCTTTTGGAGCGATCTCGAACTTCTGTGGGGTCCTTGCAGGATCTTTGGGGACTCTTGGTGACCTCTTGGGGCTTCCTGGAGGCCTCCTGGGGGCCTCTTGGGGGCCTTTTCGGGGCCTCTTGGGAACCTCCTGGGGCCTCCTGGGGCCCTGTCGGGACTGTCTGAAGGCCCTCTTGGGCCTGCGTGGGGCTCTCTTAGGCCGGTTTGGGGTCCTCTTCGAGGTCTACCGGGCCGTCTTAGGGCGATCTTGGGGGCCTCGTGGGCCGTCTTGGAGCGTCGGGAAGCCGAAAAGGGAAGAATTCAAGAATCTCCCACAAACCAGCGGAAAATCAGTGATGTTTGCCTTGTGGGGCCCTCTTGGGAGTGCTCTTAAAAGCCTCTTGGGACGTTTTGGAGCATCTCGACCTTCTGCGGGGTCCTTGCGGGATCTTTTGGGACTCTTGGTGACCTCTTGGGGCTTCTTGGGGCCTCTTCGGGGCCTCTCGGGAGGCCTCCTGGGGCCTCCTGGGGCCTCCTGGGGCCTCCTGGGGACTGTTTCGGGGCCCTTGAGCCGGTTTGGGGTCCTCTTGGAAGTCTATCGGGCCATCCTAGGGCGATCTTGGGGGCCTCGCGGGCCATCTGGGAGCGTCAAGAAACCGAAAAGGGAGAACTCGAAAATCCCACACACACACTAATGGGAAATCAATGAATTTTGCCTCTTGGGGCCCTCTCGGGAGTGCTAAGACCACTTCTGGCAACACCCGGCTGAGCAATTGCGCGCCACGCAAAAGCCAAGCCCAGGCATCCAGCGTCTTGATTGTTTGTCAATGCGGGGACCCCAGAAGTCCTGCCCCTTTCGTCGGGGCACTTTTGTCGCCCCGAATCGTTGTTCGACGGTCCTGGGCCCTGGCGAGAGCCCCCAGAAGCCGAACATAATCATCCCGGCGAAGGACCCAACCATGTGCAGCTGCGACTATCGCGTGCAGATGGGGGCCGTCGGCCGCTGGGGCCTTCGGTGGAGCTGCTATCGGGCCGCGAAGCGTGTGAACAGTGTGCCGAATCGGGTGCGGGTGCGCCATGCGGACGCTGTCGCTGGGGCCTTTCGAAGGAGCCCCCTAATGGGCCACGAAACGTGTGAGAAGTGTGCCATTTGGGCTCGGATGCGCCATTCGGATGCTGCCGATGCTCTTTACGGGGCACGAAGCGTGTGAGGGGTGTGCCGAAACGGGTGCGGGTGCGCCGTGCGGACTGTGCATGGAGCTCCCTGAGGGGGCACGAAGCGTGTGAAGGATGTGCCGAATCAACCGCGGCTACACCATGCGCACTGTGCCACCGGGACCTTCGGCGGAGCTCCACACGGGCCACATTACGTGTGAGGGGTGTGCCGAATCAGGCGCGGGCACGCCACGTGGACTATGCCGACGGCGCTTTCAGTGGAGTTCCGAATGAGACCGCAAAACGTACGTGGTGGTGTGGGGGGAGGGGGGGGCAAATCAGGCGCGGGTACCAGTGCGGACTGTGCCACTGGGGTTTTCGGTTGAGCTCCCCATGAAACCACGCGACGTGTGGGGAGTGTGCCGACTCGGGTGCGGGTACGCCATGCGGATTGTGCTGTCTGTTTCAGCCATGGCAACCAAACGTTTTCGCGAAAAATCGCCCTAAATAGCACGTCCCGTCTTCCCGTGATCGCAACGTGCTGGAACGGTGCCGTAGGCGGGGCATGCCGGCGGGGGCACTCGCCCCAGGCCCGCGCGTCCCTGAACTTTTGCTGCGCAGAGCCTGGGTCCCGAGAAGGAGCTTCCAAGAACTGTCATGGGTTGTGGGCGATGTTCCGTCAGTTTTCGAAGCCCGGCGCGGTGCCCATCACCTATGCCAGAATCGTCCCGAACGGCCTTCACGGGCCCGAGCTGCGCCCCGAAAACCAACAGAGCTCGGGGCTACAAATTTCAGCTGCGCCAGCGGCCTCCCGCACCCGTAGGTGCACGCACCCCTTTGACAAGGGGTGGGGCACCCCCGCGCGCCGCCCAACTTGGCGGTGCCGGACTGAGCCGACGCGCGGGGCGCCAGGAATGCAAATACCCACAGGAACGGGAGGGTGGGGCGAATGCGCGCGCGCCGTCCGCGTCGGCAGATCGCAAGCGCCCACGCCTGGAAAACGCGCGGCCCCGAGGCGCGCCGCGACCCGCCCAGGCGGGATCCCCGCGGCGCGCCTGCGCGGAGCGCGCTCAGCGATGCAAGCTGACGAGCAACCGGCACAAGCGCAACCGCGCGTGCGCCGCGTGCGCCGCGCCGCGCGTGCGCGTGCCCTTTTTCGGGGCCGCGCGCCGCGATGCCGCGCCGCGCGCGCGAGCCCTTCTCGTGGGGCCGCGCGCCGCGAGTGCGCGGCAGAGCGGGAGGCGGCCCGCGCGCACGGCTCGCCCGCCTGCGCGCGGGCCAAGCGCGGGCGTGAAATCTGTGCCCGCGCACAACGCAGCTCAAGTGTACGCGCGCGCGTTCGATGGCGTTGTGCGCCCACCACACATTCCAGCTGCACCAGCGCAGGCAGCAGAACAACCACCCTCATAATAAACACCCCGACAAGCAAAGGCGCTTGGTGAGCGCACCCGAGGAAGGAATCGAGCAGGGCAGGGCTGTTTCGTAAACGCCCAGGGCCGTCGAGTCAACGCCAATATTCGGGGTCGGGGTGGTCTTTCCTCCACACGTTGTGCACCCACCACAAAAATCAGCTGCGCCAGCGGCCTCCCGCACCCGACGGCGCCCGCACCCCTTCGCCCTTCGAAGACTGAGCCGACGCGCAGGACGCCAGGGATGCCAGCACCCTTTGCCGATGCACCGCGCCCACGCTTCCGATGGCGTTGTGCGCCCACGACATCTGGCATCCTGCAATCAAGCTGCTACCGTGAAGAACGCCACATAACAGTCTGACCTACTGGCGTCTCCAATCTTCCACGACGGGCGTTGTCGCTGGGTTTCGGGTCCCGGGGACATCACGAATCGTTCCGGCTCGACAAATTTCGCAGGAAGATGGTTTAAGGGCTCCGGTCTTGATCCCTCGCAAAGTCTGAATTTTTCTCCGACGTCGGATCTCAGGGTCCCCTCGCTGCGCAAAGGTCACGACAGGAGACTGACTCTTGCCAGGTTGTCGGCCTCTGGGAGCGGGCACTCGACCCCAGGAGCGTGCAAAAACGCGGATCTCCAACGGTATGACGTGTTCCACCCCGGCGGTCTTCCTCGGCTGCAGCCCTCGGGGCCTGTGGCTATCGGGCCCTGGGGTCATCAGGAACGGATCCAGGGCGAAAAACTGCCCCCAGGGGCCGGGGTCGGGAACTCCTCGGTGGTGGTGGTGGTGGTGGTGGTAGCACTTGCGGGGAGTCCCCCTCGACGCCCAATGCTCTACTGCCTGGCTGTCAGGTTCGACAGCCTTCGCACATGTGTAAGTGTCAGGATATGCAAAATATTAACAAAATTATGCGGAAAAGCTCGCCGGGCAGGAGGAAAGGAGGAGCAGGAGAAGCAGGGGGGACCTCCTTGGGACCACGGATTGAAAGCAGAACATGTCGTCGGATGCCTGGTCACGACGGGAGGCTCCTGCCAAGCCATCAACCTCTGGGAGGCCCTCCCTCGCGGGGCCCCGGGGCCGCGAGAAGACGGAGCGGGGAGAGCAACCAGCCATGGGAAGAAGGTCCAGTCCTCCAGGGGTCTGTGTGTGAAGAGTGCGCCGATCTTAGAGGAAAAACAACTATGCACATACACCGATTCTGGCCAGGCCCATCCTGAGCCCAGGATCGGTGCATACGCCCTCCCACCTTGGCTAGGAAGGCATGTGCACCGATCCTGGGTCAAGGATGGGCCTTGCCAGGATCGGCGCATGTGCATAGTTCTCTTCGCCCAAGATATGGGCGGGGGGGGGCGCTCTACGCAGCCACCCCCCCGCCTTCGAGACGTGTGAGGGGCGTGCCGATACGTCATGTGTATCCGTTGGGACAGTATGCGCCCGCGCCCACGGGGGCCGTAAGAGCTGAGCTCTCGATGGGGGCACGGAACGTCTGAGGGGCGTGCCTAAAGGCGCGGGGGAGCGCTATCGGCCACCCCCCTTTTGGGCTGTCGGTGGAGCTCCTTCTGGGGCACGGAGCATGTCAAGACATGTATGCCGAACCTGTCGGGGGGATGTCGTGCGGCCACACCCCCATTTTCTCCGGATGGAGCTTCTCCTGGGGCACGAGGTGTGTGATGCCGAAACGGCCAGGGGAGCGCCATGCGGCCACCGCCCTCAGGACCGCCCCTGAGACACGGGCGCTGTAATCCTGTCACAGAGGGCGTGTTCGCCTGAGCTCGGGCCCCGCCACCATCGCATAATGGATTATTTACGCAATCGGTGGAGCCTGTCGTAATCGGAATGAGCGTCGTAGTCGTTATCCACGTTGAGGTTAGCTCAATATCGCACGGTAGGTTTGGTTTGGGGCCGGAGTCGGGAGCCAGAGTCGGATTGGGATGACATGAATGAACATTGGGAGCCGGAGTCGGAGCAGGAGTGGGATAGAGGAAGTGGAGGCCGCAATGAAGGACAGAGGAGCCGATTCTTAGCAGCGATCCATAGTCTGGAAATCTGGGAGACCAGTTTTGGGAACCTTCTCGAAGCTTCACCCCGCCGCTGCTCTTAGAAATCCCTTCGGAACCCATGTTGGGGTCATACTTGGACGGAGTCGGAGTAGGCGCCAGAGTCGAATAGACGATGGGGTCGGAGCCCGGGGCCGGAGTCGAGCAAACAGCACGAACGACACAATCAAGAACCCGAATCTGCTGAGTGACGGGGTCGGACGCCAGAGTCGAGTGACCAGCATCTAGAATCGAGTGGGCGATAGGGTCGGGAGCTGGAGTCGGACGAAAGCGGATCGCAGAAGGAATTTGAAATTGTATGTAATTGGGGCTATGGAAATCATATGTATGATGTTTTGATCCCTGGACCAGTAGCGGAACCGTAGTTGGTGTAATGGTAGACCTTCCTGGACTCGGAATAATCGTAGTTGCGGTTGAAGCAAGAGTCGTAGTCGGAACCGGAGTGGGGCCATAGAGTTGTAATCTGCCAATAACCGCCGTAACCATCGTAGTCGTGATCGCAATCGGAAGTGGAAGTGCAAATGCATGCGGTCCTGGGTGAGAGGCCTCACCAATACGGATTCCATGTAATGGCGAAAAGTGGTAAAGGAGTAGCACGCCCGGTCCACATAATTTTCGTGTGCATTTGTCCATCGCACGTAGAATCCATGTCTGCATGTAGTACACCGCTAGTGCATACGTGCCGCTGATACCATACGAGACACACTTCCGAATCCTGCCACCCAAAATAAGATAGAATCGCACGCGGTAATAAAGCACAGGCCCTCTCCACGTATGCTGGATTGTCGTAAGCGCCGATGCCGGCGTAAGTACATATATTAATATTGGCGTCGATGTTGGCGTTGACGTTGTTATGGTAATTGTCGTAATTGTCGGCGCTAATGTATGCGTAGACGTTGGTATTACACTACTGTTTGTGTTACCGCTGGCGTTGGTGCGGACATCGGCGTAGATGTTGGTGTTGGTACCGCTGCTGGTGTAATCGCTAGCGTTGGTGCGGACGTAAGCGTAGACGTTGGTGTCGATGTTGCCGTCGGCACTGGCATCGGTGATGGTGTAGGCGTTGTCGTAAGCGCCGGTGCCAACATAAATATAGATATGGATACCGGCATCGATGCTGGTATCGACGCTGTTGCGGTAGTAGTCGTAGGTCTCGGCGCCGACGTATGCGCAAACGTCGGCATTGGCACCGCTGCTGATGTTGTCGATGGCATTGGTGCGGACGTAAGCGTAGACATTGATGCTGGCGTCGATGTTGACGTCGGCGCTGGCGTCAACGGCAATGTAAGCGCTGTCGTAAACGTCGGTGCCAATGCTCGCGTCGACGCTGCCGTCGATGCCGGTATGGTAGGTGCCGTAGGCGTCGGCGCCTGCGTATACGTGGGGTGCTGTGCCTGGTAATACAATCCAGCGCGCATTGGAGTCTTCGCATACGGCACACTGGAGTCTTCGCACACTGTTGGTCCAGCTGGCGTTGATATATTTGTCGATGCTGTCGGTACCGTCATAAGCGTTGGTGTTGGTACTGGCGTGGGCGCCCGCGTCGTCGGACATGCGTCGGCGGTGATGTCGCCTATTATGGTGGTGACACTCACGCCCATCAACATGGCCTGGAGCTGCGCTGCAGCTGCCCAGCTCCATTTGTCAGGCGACGCAACCAGAGCCGTTCTGCCCGGGGACGCTGTCGTCAAAAGAGCCGCCGTCTGAGCCGCCTCCGTCGGAGGTACGATATTGGCACCGCCGCTCAAGGCGGGCGCGGCGGTGGTGTCGCGGCCCTCGGTCGTAACCCCGGTGGCGGGTACATAGCTGCTAACGGTGGCGCCGCCGCTCCCGCCGCCGCCGCCTGAGGCGCGCCACCAAGCGGAGTCTGCACCGCCGGGGCTTCTGGCGCCGTTACCGGGAGGCCCAATTTGCGCTGGATATCTTGTGCCGCACAGCCCGCCCTGGCAGCAAGTGCTTGCAAAGCGTGTGGGGGACTCGTCGCTGCCGCCAGGTGCTGGATCACATCCATATGCGCTGCGTCCGGCATCGGGGCTGCAAGTGGCGGTCCTGACGGATGGCGGGAGTAGCCCGCGCACTGCATGATCAAGATGGTGACCAGGATGCCAAGTAACACGCCAAGCGCTAGCCATCCATAGCATACCGCGAAGGGGCCGAACCCCGGTGTGGAGTAGTATGTTGGGTTCTCTCCGCCGCAAATGGCGCCAGCGTGGACTGTAGCTAATTTGCATTCCCGTGGGAGCGTAGATAGGAATGCCAAAGTAGACCCGGCTGCACTCGTCGTATGTCGAATTGCGCTGGACGCCACACCAACAACCAAAGATACCGCAGAGCCCCAATCCATGCCACCAAACCTTTCGAACGCCCATTCCATCCCGCGGTCCCTCCCGGCACACTGTCGTAATTGTCAGAGGTAAGTGGGGCAGGAGGCCGATGTAAGTGGTGAGTGAAAGGTAAGTGAAGGGGTGTAGACAGTGAGTGACAAAAGATGGGAGTAAGGGTATGGGGATGTGGAGCCCTTGAGCCCTTGAGCCTTGAGCCATATTGCACCTGTATTGCAAAGCCCACCAACGTATCCATAATATGTGATACACCCGTCACACCAAATATGCCAATTCATATTGATAATGGGTCCGTGATCGGATATGCCGTGGGAATTCTTCAGAACCAATTTCGGAACCGATGTCAGAGCCGGAGTCGGAGATCGATGCGGGTCGGAACCATCAGGGTCCCCTAGAATTTTGCTGATAGGTATCCCAACGGATCCCTGATCAAATTTGCCGTCAGAGCTCTCGGGAACCTGAGTCGGAGCCTCCAAAAACCTGCCAATGGGTATGCACCAATGGAGCCGAGATCCAACTTGCCCTGGAAACCCGAGTCAGAGCCGGAATCGGAAAACAAACAAAAATCATTGAATGTTCCTCGGGAACTCCCGTTGGGTCTACCATGTAGGGATTTGCTATTGGTCTAGCGTCGGAGATGGAAATGCTATAAGATCTGCGGTGGGAACCCGTGGAACCCGGAAACAGATACAAAATAACTCCGGCGGGGCAATCGCGAGCTGGGGTCGGGCTGGACAGGGCAACGCGGTCGAACTTCGGATCAAAAGCCGGAGCTGGAGTTGGGAAGGTTGCAGAGCGAACAAAAACTTGGATACATAGAGGGAGGTTAGATCAAAACGGATCCGAATGTAGAATAGAATTTGGAATTGCCGTAGTCGTCACATTCCAATCGCAGGTAATAATAACGGTCATGCTGTACATACCAAACGGGTTGTGGCATTCACGTCCACGGCGTAACATTAATTGCCCAACCCAAAAAGTTTCGGGATATTCAGCGGTATGTCCATAACCTGGCGCAACAATTTGGTTTCCAAAATCCCTGCTGCGTTTGCCATTTGTTGTAATCCTAGCGGGCCGCGCTCCCCTGGCACCAGCACCAGCCCGCGCACATCACAATAATCATCGTCACCATTGCCCCAAATACCGTTCTCACTATTACCTGTCCGTATCCTAAGGGCAACGGGCCGAATCCTTGAAATATGTGGTACTGTGGATCCTCTCCTGAGCATACGGCCGTCGCGTGGATCGTGGCCAAATTTTGAGACGGGCCGACCGCCCCGGCATTCCTATAGGCCTACCACGACATGTTCTTAGAACCCGAAAATGTTCTAATAACAAAACCAATGATCTTATAATATGAATCCGATGTGTTAAAACAAGACAGCCCCAGCCAGAAATGTTCTAAGAACATTTCGTGGAAACCACAACAGGTTCTCAGAACATTGTTTGGTAGGCCTATAGGCACGCCAAGACGCTTCGCCACTGCTTGAAACTTGCACTCGCGTGGGAGCCCGGCCAAATAATCCAGGGCAATTCGTGACGTCCTGGATGACCATCCTCTTGCTGCGGTCGTAGCTTGGCCAGCCCAGCCCCAGGCAACACCTCAGCATTTGCGCCAATCGATAACATTGACAGCGCTGGTCGAAAAATTGGCCATGAATCCTCCAAACCATGCCATTGATCGACAGACAGGTCGGCGCGAACAAGACCAGAACGAGCAATCGGTGAAATGCGTGGTGAGAGGTAGGGAAAGGATGTAAAGATGCGCAAGATGGGATGTAAGTTATGGGGGGGTGGAGCCCTGGAGCCCTTGAGCCACCGATTTGTGGTGGCTTGATCTGCTTGAGCGGGAATTGTGGGATTTCGCCGTCATCGATGCAAGCCGTCTTCGTGTCTAATGCGGTTTCACAAATTGGGGCCCAAGGTGACACAACCAAAAGAAACAATGAAGAACAAAAGCAACGCAACAAAAAATACACCAGACAAGATGCCGACAAAAACGCGACATGCAGACAACCAAACAACCAAATCAAACAATTTGCCGAACATGTAGAAACCAATGTTTGTAATTATTAATTGGAACCATGCGTCGTAACTTTTGAAATCCGTGTTCGCAATTAAATCATGAACCACAATTGGTTTCATTGTTTGTTTCTGCTGTATGTTAGCTTTCTCCACAATGTTCTTCCTCTTCGCCCCAAGACGATCTGCTTCAATGACAATGAATTTCCTCTATTGAATCGCTTGCCGCGGCAATACTCGGGCAAACAATTCAGACTGACATATTGCATTTGGAAAGGAATGCCGTGCTACATAGATTAGAACAAAGGGAAATCATTAAACACGACCAAAAAGAAACAACACATATTTAGGAAGAGGAGAATGATGAAGACAACAAACAGAAATACCAAAACATACATACATGTATATATATATATATACATGCTTAATTGTGCAATGGTTATGGGCCTTTGTCGCTTTGTTTTTCGTTCATATCCTTCCTAACAGAATACCAGAGCAATGCCAAACACAGCATATTTATGTACCAAGTTCGCGAGACCTCTTTCAACTAAACGTTGTTGCAACATCGTTTTTTCCCCTCCTTTCCTTTCTGTAGGATTTGCGCCCAAACATATTTCTTCGGATCCCTCTCTCTCTATATATGTGTGCGTGTGTATCCCCAAGTAGGTTTACCGCCGTGAGCTAGCCCATTTTTCATTCGCATCCGAATGCTGATATGTATTCGGATATGTATGTTCTTGTATCCATGCAGTACCATCCTGGAGCAAGGCGCGACGAAACGATTTCTCAAGTCCACTCCTGGTGTTATTGAGGCAAAAAACAAAAAAACAATCGATACATGGCATCGATAATGCGCAAAAGAACCGTGGGTCACGGAATCATTGTATGTACGGGAGAACGACGCGCGCGGTTCAGAAGTGTCCGTCATTCTTCTTCCTGCCCCAATTTTTGTTCCTACTCTTCCCTTCCTTTCCTTCTTCTCCCATCCGACCCTCTAATTCAAAAATATCCGGCATCCAGCTGCAATTTTTGAAATACGAACCCTTGGCTTCACGATGACCGACCTAAGAATACCCAAGCGTTCAATGTTTCAAACCCGTTCGGGCGCGATTATCAGGAAGAAACCGGAAACGAATACGATTTTTCCGGAGGTACCCATCCTTATCCGAGCGGCGTGTGACAGAGATACAGCCTTACATGTGTGATCCCAGTTGTTATCTCAATGTCTGCCCCCCAGGAAAAGGTAGATCTCGACGAGGCCATCGAAAATCTGCACCATAGACCTACTGTCCAAGGCGCGCATCCACCACCGAGTGGAGGCGCTTCTCGGACTGGCCTCCGCGCGAGGCGAGATTCAGGGCGCCCAGGAACGGCGCCCAGGAACGGCACGAGCGAGGCGAGACTCAGGAACGCCCAGGATGATGAGGAATAGGAGGGGGAAGACGAAGAACGTTGTCACGTGTCACACCTTTCGTCTTCATCTCTTGCAGAAGTCTCATCGACCTGATTTGGAGCAATCTTTGGAGCTCTCGGGTGCCGTTTTCCGGCCTCTTGGATCCTCTTGGGGCAGACTCGAATTGTAAGTTCGTGCTCATCCTCGTCTGTCTTTTTTGGGGCCGTGCTATGGCTGTCTTTGGGCCAACTTGGGCCGTTTTCGGTGTCTTTTGGCCTATGTTGGACCTCTCTTGGGCCCTCCTAGGGGCCTCTTGAGCCGTCTCGGGGCGGTCTTGGCGACCTCCTGGGCCTTTTTGAAGTGCCAGAAGTACACATAGAAAAACAGAAGGGTAATCATTGGTTTTTGCCCCGGAGCTTTCTTAAGACGCCTCGAACTCTCGTAGGCCATTTTCAAATCAGTACGGGCCGTCTTGAGGGCAGGGCCCGCTTTGGAGCGATATTGGGCCGTCTTGGAGGGATTGTGGCCTCGGGAAGACGGGAGCGGCACATGCAAACAGGCGCTTGCCGGATGGACGGAGCCCTTAGAAAATCAAAAAATCAACCAGTCAACATGTGGCTTTCTAGCACGCCCTGATGGCGGCGGATCATTTCTTACATTATCTTCTGGAACCACCACGGAGAGAAGCACGCGGAACAAACAAGGAAATGTAACTTAACGAGCGCGGGAGCACATCATATAGATAACAAGTTGTGTCACACATTACTAATCCGAGACCGTCATCGGTGCACGTTGAAAAAAACATATGCTTTGTAATCGTTGAGTCGCCCGACTTCCCATTTTCAACGTTGGTGTCGAGCGTCCGGAGCCAATTAAAAACGCTTGTCACATTTTTGTTTCTGTGTTTTGGAATCGGATTTTGAACATCTGGAGCCAGCTGTAATCGATTTCGGGTTATACGTGTTCCAAGAATTAACCTCTGGTGACTGCTTTGGTATCTGGAGCCTCCTGTTAACTAAAATTCGTGGGGATGAAATATCACAGCGTTCTTAATCAATTGTTAACAAGTTTGGGCATTGCCCCTTTGTAGTGATAAGTTATGCATATTGGTTTTCCATTTGCATCTTAAAGCCCTTCGCATGTTTAGTGTGTCTAATGGTCCACAAACCACTGCACTCATGGGTATCCAAGCGCTGGTTCTACAATTCTAACAGGTCCACCTGTTTCATGTTGCTGAAAGGCCGCAAATCGCCGAAGCCACAAAAATCGCGTGCGCTCCTCCAAAAGTCGCACAGGTCCCAGGAATATTACAATAGTGTAGGGTACGACAACAATGACTCAACACAAACTGCTCTGGCGAACGATCAGACGACGCGCGCCCTTGCCAAGTATGATACACAACAATAGAAGAGCAACATTCGAGAACGCTTTAAACTGCGATAGGAAATAATACCGCCGTATGCCCGATAACAATATATATATACATATATATATATATATATCCAGATGGCACAACCGCTACGAATATTTATGTATCCAGGGTTCTGTGAGAACGAAATGTTTTCGAATCCCATTCGCTATTGCAGCACCCTGCTGGCGAAGCAACATGTATTTCACGACGGTTTTTTGTTCCAGACGGATTCGTACTGGACCACGTATTCAATGTGTATCCACGGCGCGCTGCGAAGGAACGCCACCGAGCATTAAACATACACTTTGTCTTTCTGATACAAAAGTTGTTAAAACTTTGGCGCCCCTTTAGCAAGCCTGCCAACACTCACAAAACACATTCGGAAACAGGATGCGGGTGAAGCTTGCAACGCCTCTCATCAGCTAAGCAGCGTCAAGGGAAACTGAAGAGGAGGAAGTGTAGGAGGATGAAGAACAAAAACAACACCAACAATAAGAATTCGCATGATGTCCAAATTAGCAAACGGAACACATGGTTTCTGCTGCGTGTGTGTGGGGGAGGTCCGCGAAATCATGCATACAAGTGTGCGTACATTAGAAAATGCTTCTACGTGCAAGAAGAATCAGATGTCAAAAGAACGGCAATACGTGTCTGGCATCACAAAGATGTGCACTTCGTCCCCGTTTTCATTTTGTGATGGTAATGACAGTGGTGACGGAAGGTGTGAGTACATTGTCAGTGAAGCAACCAAGGCGGCAATTCAACATGGCATATGAATGGTTTAGTGTATGCTGACCACGCCGTGAACATGGACAAACACCAGAAAACTGTGCAAAAACTTCCTGATGCAATCGCCGCAGCAAGAGGGAAAGCCAGGCTCGAGCTCCATTGGGACAAACTCAACAAAAACACGCGCAACATCATCTTGAATTCTACTCGCCCGCTGGAGCACCCATACAAACAAAATACTGTTTGGTGCGCCTTGGTTCCACAATCAGCAACACTGGGAAAATATTTGCGCAATCAGCCAAACGATTGTGAACGGCCTGGGGCGAATTTTCAAAGTACTCGGACATGTGGGAATATACCTCGATAGCCGTGAAAGAAGTTGCGCAAATTCCAAGCGATGATCACTAGCAGAGTCATGCTTTCACTGATCTCTGCTGAGTTGAACAAACCTGTCAGGAAAATATTGGACAGCTTGCAGGCAAAATGCTCAAAGGAAATATTGCACATTCCCCCGGCATTCGTATCGAGAATCTCTAACAAATACATGTTCGGGCAAACGAGACGAACACACATACGATTCTCAACTATTGTGCAAACGATTTCTGCGATTCGGCAAAGTGGACCGATGTTCGAACGATCTCCCTTTACGCACGCAAATCGACATTTCAAGAAAGGAGCGTGTACCTGGCAACTTGAGCCTGAGAGCGCAAAAAGGGAAGGCCTAGACAAGAATTCTCGGATAGCTCTCTGAGAGCTAAGAGGGTTTCAAATAAGAAGCCGGCAGGTAGGGCTACGCTAGCTTACGCTAGCTCCTCTCCAAAGCTCCTGGTCAAGCATCCTCGGAGCGGGCTGCATGACCCGGCAACGTGTCCCGAGAAACGTTTTCCTACTCGTACCGAATGCGCGTGCCCGATACTTTTTCCGCAGGTCCTTCGCAGCTTGAGCTCCTTCGATGCTTGCTTTTCGGAGCTTGCAAACTCCCCAGGCATGCTTTGCAGGGTCCTGGCAAGCGTCTTCTCGAAAGTTGCAAGCTCTCCAGGCATGCTTCCCAGCGTCCTGGCGAGCGTCTCCAACACAGGTTTCCTCGCTTTGGACAGCTTCTTACCTACCTCTTACCCCTCCCTGCTCCTGCCTCCTTTACGTCCTCCTCCCTGATCTTCCTGCCTCGTCGTCGTCGTCGTCCTCCTCCTCCTCCTAATGACGTCTCCTCCTCCTCCTCCTCCTCCTCCTCCTCATGACACTTTCTCCTCCTCTCCCTCGTACTCCTGCGCGCGGAGCAGGCGGTTCAGACGCCTCAGTGCCGCTCGCCAATGGAGCACACCATGTGCAATAATTCATAAGATGCCGGGAGATGGACTCCCGCTCGAGACTTCCTCGCGATTCAATCATAGAAGAGGTTCCCAATCGAGACTTCGTCCTGATTCCAGGCCTGAAGAGTTTACAGGATTCGAATGACCCGCTCTGATTAATAATGTGATATAGGAACCCCACAGGGAGAGGCTCCCGCTCGAAATTTCCTCGCGACACACTCGCAGACGAAGTTTCCGCTTGAAACGTTTTTTTTTTTTTTTTTTTTGTTTTCTCTCTCTCTCTCTCTCTATATATATATATGTATATGCATATATAGCCGCCACCGTGACTCGGGCACGAAGCACATTCTCTAGGCTTCAATGTTCTCTGCAGTCAGGACTGGATGGTTCTAGTTTTCTAGGGGCTGGGGCCCTAAATTCTCGAATTTCCTGGGCTGCATCGCGTGACTTTTCCAAAGGCCATGGCCCCAAGATGCGCTCAAGAGGGTCCAAGAGGCCCCCCAAACGGCCCAAGAGCGTTCCAAGCCGCCCAAGTTGGACCCACGATGGCCCAAGACGCCCCCACGAGGCCCCAAGGGCGCTCCGAGAGGACCTCCAAGAGGGCCCCAAGAAGCCAACATCACGTATGCCAATGTTTTTCAGTGTGCTTTGCGTTCTCGCGTCTTCGGCCTCCCGACACTCCAAGTCGTCCAACAGGCCTCCAACATCGCCTCAAGACGGCCCAAGATGCCCCCAAGATGCTCCCAAGATGGCCCAATAGGGCCCCAAGACGGCCCAAGAGGCGCTCAAGACGGCCCAAGAAGGCCTCAAGATGGCCCCAGGTGGGGCCCAACTGGGGAAACACGAACTGGCAATTCGAGAACTGGGGGAACACGAACTGGCAATTCGAGCCTTCCGCCCCAAGCAGCCACCAGGAGGCCCCAAGGTGCATCCAAGAGGCCCTAGGAAGCCCCCAAGAGGCCCCCAAAGGACCCCAGAATGGCCCCCAAGAGGTTTCAATACTGCCTGTCAAAGGCGCCCGAGAAGTGTCCCACTGTATCCCAACGACCATCCAAGAGGCCTCTAACCCACAACCCAAGCACGGTGGCGGGATGGACCCGACGCCACCAGATAAACACTAATCCCCATGTCAAAAACCAGCCGTCAAAAGCCAATGCGAAGTGATTGCTGGCGCACACGCCACACACCATGCCGACTAAGCCGCCGCCACATCGCATTGGTTTTTGGCAAAGATGGTGAGGGGTCGACAGGTTCCCAGATGCGTGCTTTCATGTGCGTCGCCACGGCACACTCTGTGTGCGCCGCACACGTGGCCCACCTGCCCTGGAACATACGCAGTGCTATTCCGAATGCCCGTGATCATGCGACATACCCGCATTCAGTTCGAGCAAGGCCCCCGAATACCCCACTTACGATTTACAATGGCGCCCGCTAACACGTCAGATTCCGATGCGCGCGTGGTGGAACATGCGCAGTGGTTACAATAATCAAAGCACTAAACCTTTTTACTGTTTTGATCGTCCGTCGATGGTCAACGTCAACGTATATCACCAGTGTGCGATTACTGCTACTTCGACTGCTACTACGCATGATTGTGTTCATGTGCTCGGGCGCGCGCTTCAGGGGCAATGCAACCGCTCAGAGCCTCGAAGCAGATCTCTCGGGATGCGGCGGCGCTCGGGCGAACAACGCGCATCGCAATTTGGCGATTTGCAGCGCGACTCCTAATGCTTTTAGTCATCCAGGCACGCCGATCAAACCTAGGGAAACGCCCCGATCATCCCAATTAACTGTGTTGGCTTCCAAGATAAAATCATGTTCAGTGTTTCCTCATTCCCCCACATGCAAACATATCCAAATCAATGAACGTGCCATGAACCCCTCCCTCGAACAGGGGAAGGAAGGTTTGTGGCAGGGAACTCCGTTAGACCACTCAGCCCAGAGGGCTGGTGGGATTTGAGCGCCTCGGGTTTACCGCTGTTAACCTGTGTCGTAGCGTTCAGAAATTCGATCGCTCCACTCTCGAAGCTTGGCCCTCTCTCCGTTGAAGCTGTTCGACGACTGGATCGATTTCGATTCGCTGATAAGCCTCTGGGTTGACTCGTTTCTGCCTGCCCCCACTTTGTCAGCGGTTATTGGGAAACGTCGTTTCCGCTTCATGCTTGTCTTCGCGCTTGCTGATGTTCAGCAGCGCTGTGCTTGATTTACAAAACATCTGCATCATTAACAGGGTGTGTTTGTTTGTCAGCTCCTGGTTCCCTGTCTGCCCCTGATCATCAAGGTAACCTGTCATCGCGTCACGGTTGGCTTGCAGTGCCGCTTTGATTAAGTCGCAGTCGCCCTGATTATACGCAGTCAGTCAGCTGACTCCAAAAACTACGAGATCGTATTCAATCCATCATTGTCTCGAGCTGGGGGGTGCTTGAACCTGTCTCGCTGCCAAGACCTGGCGCTGCTACCACGCCAATTGAACAGAACGATGGTCACGATATGAACATCTGTTTTGCAGTGAGCAGACACAGATAATGCAAAGTGTAACCTATGGCGCCGGATGGCGGACTTAAATATTTGAGCCAAATGCCACGGACTGCACGATAACCTAACGTGCTATACACATACGCCTCTTCCTGAGCCTCCTCATCCTCCAGCTCGTCCTCCTCGGCATCCTCGTCCCCCTCGTCGCCTTCCCCAACCTCCACCTCCTCTCCGTCCTGTCCTCCCTCCTCCTCCTCGTCTTTCTCCCGGTCCTCTTCCCCCCGTTCTCTTCTCCCTCCTCCCGCCAAGTCCTCTCATGCGTCCTTTCCCGCAACCGCCCGCGCACTCGTCCTCTTCGCCTCCCTCGCCACCGCCTTCCGCGCCGTCTTCCGCCGTCTTTTTTTCCCAGGCCCCCGCGCGCTTCGTGCGGAGCTCTCTAGGTCCTGTGAGCGTCGGAGACAAGCAACCGCATGTGTACCCTACCCCTGCAGGTCAGGTTTCCGAGAAACCGGCTGGGGTTCAGAAGTTGACGAAGGTGAACCCCAGCGGGAGTGCTCGCTACCCCAAGAGGAGGAGGAGGAGGAGGAGGAGGAGGAGGAGGAGGAGGAGGAGGAGGAGGAGGAGGAGGAGGAGGAGGAGGAGGAGGAGGAACATGAGGAGGAGGAGGAGGAGGAGGAGGAAGGAGGAGGAGGAGGAGGAGGAGTAGGAAAAGGAGGAGGAGGAGGAGCAGGAGGAGCAGGGCAAGTAGTAGGAGGAGGAAAAGGAGGATGAAAAGGGAAAGGAGGAGGAGGAAAAGCAGGAGACTGGACCCGCAAGGGTAGGGCTCGCACGTGGCCGCAAAGGAAAACGATGCGCGGCGTCGCCCGAGGCAGCCTCGCACGCACGCGCCTAAATATCCACCCCAATGCCTCTGGCACGAAGTGGAGTGCCCCAAGGCTCACAGCTCTGCTGCTTCTGCAGCCGGAACTCTAGCGTATTAATTCTTATGGGCACGGATCCCCAATTTCCCAGGCGCTCTCTTTGGCCGGCCTGGGCCTGCCCGCGTGCCTCCTGTGGACGCCGTGCTCCCCCCCCCCCAGAGCGACCTCCCGAATCCTCTCATTTGTCCAAGAGGGCTTTGAGTCGCCGAAAGAGCGCTACAAAACGCCCAAGATGGCCTCAAGATGGCCCAAGAGGCCTCCAAGACGCCCCAAGAGGGCTCCAAGAGGCCTCCCAAGAGGTCCCCAAGAGGCACAAACCATTGATGTTCCATTGGTTTTTGAAGGATTTGGGCGTTCTCGCCATTTCTGATTGCCGACGCTCCATGACGGCCCAAGACGCCCCGAAAACCACCCCAAGACGGCCCAAGAGGCCTCCAAGAGGGCCTCAAGACGGCCTAAGAGCGCCCCAAGGCGGCCCAAGATGCTCCCCAGACGGCCCAAGAGGGTCTCAAGACGGCCCCAAACGGTACCCAAGATAGGGAACGAAAATCCGAGCCCACGAGGCCCCAAGATGCCCCAAAAGGCCACCATAAGGCCCAAAAGCAACACCAAGAGGCCCCAAAATGGCCCCCAAGAGGCGCCCAAGCTGTCTCCAAGAAGAGGCTCCCGAGAGGCCCCCCCCACGAGATCCCAACGAATATCCAGTAGACTTCATACCCCAAACCTGGCCACAGCGGCGGGATGGGCCGAAGGCCATTTGATTAGCCCTGCCTCGGCACTGGCAGCAGGGCTTCTTGGGCTGCGCCGCGCGATCCTTCGGCTGCAGCAATTGTGCCGCGGTGGCTCCGAGGGCGATCGTGCCCTCGTCTGCCTCGGATCTGCCCGCGCGCCCGAGATGCGCAAAACAAAAACTTGGTCCGCAGGCGGTCGTCCATCCGGCTTGAGCGTCTGGGCTGAAGACACTCCTGCAGAGCTTGGCTCGGGGCCGCTGCTTGGGCACCTCAGCTGACCCGAGCCTGCTTGTGCGGCGGCTCGCCGGGCGAAGTGCCTACCTGTGCGCGGCGGGCCCAACGCGTGACGACTGCGATAACAGTCTGGCTGTCTGCATATACACAGAGCCTGCGCACGAATGCAGCAGCCGCGCAGTTGCGAGTGGTCTCGTGGACTGAGCGTCTGGTGAGGAGAGGGGTCGTTCACCAACATCTGATGCTGTGTGCCCTGCCAATGCATGTTTGATCGGGCGCTCCGCGTGCGCGTGCAAGATACATACATGCTGCATCATGCCGCGCCGCTTTCGCTAGAATCTAACTTTCAGAAGAACAATCCGTCTTCCCCCTGCTGCCGAGCGAAAGGGTGACCCTTGTCCGCACGCAAGCACGGCCCACAATGATGGGTAACCTTGAGGCTGTTCTCCATCTCGAACAGGGCCATCAACAAGTCCGCTTGCGTCCAAACAAGCGGCGTATCATCGTTGGAGACCCATTTGTCCTGCGAGCATCCATGGCAAACCTCTTGCATGCACACAGGAACCAATTGTCTTCCCACTTTTGTCTTGCCTAATGTATACGACCAAATCAGTGATGGTGAATAGCGCCGTACTCATGCACCGGCAGAGTCCAACACAACTCCTCTTTGGACTTGCGCTGTGCACCGAGTGCTCATGTCAAAGGTGGCCCACGACTAACGTCAGGATTGCTTGGGTCCCTGTGCTTCGTTCCCCCTCCAGTCTTCGTGTGGATTGAAGACGTGTGATACTCGCATGGCTGCCTTATGCTCATGCTGGGCGATTCTCCCCTCAAGCCATCTACCCCACGCCACTGCGCCGCCCGTGCACAAAATATGCTCTTGCGCACGCCAGTGCTGCAAACGCCGACCGTCCCGAACGTTCCGAGTGTTCCTACAGAACGCTTCCCCGCGCAATGATCTGCACACTGCATGTGCTACAACGAGCATGGATCGTTCGAGCGTGCTTGCTGTGGCTGCATGCTGAAACAAACTTGCTCGGCACTGCCACAGGGCGAACCACTACCGATGAGCAGCACACGCCTGTGGTCTCCGCCACTCAGCTGGCAGTGGGAGGAGCATTACAGTGAGCCGTGCTCTGTGTACTCTGCAGTCGTCGGTCTGTTCGGCGACCGAATGGCACCACTCCAACCAGCCCTTTGCGGCGTGAGTGGTTTAGAGCGCTTCCTCTTCCAACCGCCTTCTTCCCCTTCGGTGATTCGGGGGCGCGCAAACAAGGATTAGCGATCCATGGATTTGGCGCGCGGTCGCCAAGTCCATGGGTCGGGGGAGGTGCCCTCCCCAAAATGCGGCCAGTGCCGCCTCGCCCAGCGACAGAAATCAGCGATTTCCAATGGAAACGGGGCCCGTCGCTAATCCACGCCCCCTTGATCCATGTTTGCGATCGCCTGAGTTTAGAGCGATTCCTCTTCCAACCCCCAGTTCCCCTTCTGGGATGGGTTTGCCCCTCCCCTTCCCTCCCTCCCCCTGGGTCTGGAGGGGGCGCCCCGCGGGTCGTTGGAGCGCCCAAGACGGCCCCTGCGAGAAGGCACAACTCATTCGATTCTCCTTCGGTTTGGGGCCCATTCTGGCCTCCTGGGGGGGCCCAGTTAAGGACCCCCCCTCTTTGATCGAACTCCTCCAATGGCCCCAAGATGGCCCCCAAGGCTCCCAAGAGTCCCCTGAGGCCCAAAGAAGCGCCCAGGAGGCCCCAATAGGCCCCCAAGAGGTTCCCAAGAGACTCCCAAGAGACCCCCAAGAGGCCTCAAGAGGCTGCCCGAAGCAAACAAGACGCTCCAAGAGGCCCCCTGGGACCGCCAACAGGCCCCTTAGACCTCCCAGAGAACTCCAAGAAGCTCACGAGGGACATCCGAAGCGACTCCGAGAGGTATCCAAGAAGCCTCTGGCCTTTCTGCTCGCCTTCCTCCTCCTGCCTTCCTCCTCCTCCTCCTCCTCCTCCTCCTCCTCCTCCTCCTCCTCCTCCTCCTCCTCCTCCTCCTCCTCCCCTTCTCCTCCTCATCCTCATCCGCCTGTTCCTCTTCCCTCCACAATTACACAATATGAAAATACTCTCCCACTTCCCCTGATGGCGTCCCGAAAATGGCCGACCCCCCCCGCGTACTGTTTTTTTACACACAGGATTCCCGGCAAACGGGTTTTCGCATGCGTTTTTTTCAAAATGCTGCTCTCGCTGAGGCGCCGGCCTCATTTCTGCTCCCGAATCGTTCCGAATCGTGCTCCCGCTGCAGCGTGGGCCTCATTTTCGGATCGGTGTTTGGCCTCCGTCGTTCAGGATGGCGTTCTCGCCCCAGCGCGGGCCTCTTTCTCGCGCGCCCATCCGCCCGCCACCACCGCGCCGCACCACCACCACCACCACCACCACCACCATCACCAGCACCAGCACCAGCACCAGCACCAGCACCAGCACCAGCACCAGCACCAGCACCAGCACCAGCACCAGCACCAGCACCAGCACCAGCACCACAACCACGCACACACGCACGCACGCACGCACGCGCACCACCACCCACTACGCACGCGCGCGCGGAGCCACAGGTCCGCTACGACACGCGTCCGCGGATAGAGAAAATCAGCGCCATGGTAAGGGATGGGTGGGTGGGGTAGGACGTCAGATATGACGCGAGCGCACCTAGCTTGTCCTTCCTCCCCCTCCCCCTCCCCCTCCTTCCCCTCTTCCTCTCATGACTCCTCCATCATCCTCCCCGTTTAGGTGTACGACGGCTTCCGCAGCCCTTTGCTCCACTGCGTGCTTCTCCACACCCCTGATCAGGGCAGCTCGCCTGAGCGTCGCTTCTGGATGGGCTGGTCGGGTTGCGCGACACGTCCCAGATGATGCGACGTCTCGGGTGAGCATCCTGACAAATGCCCCGATTCAGTGACAGAGGGCGTGCGGGCACATAGTTGCGCATCACTCCTGCACCACAGATTATGCGCTGCGTGCCACGCCCCTTTACTCGGAGGCTTCTTGGAGTCCTCCTGGGGACCCCAAAGGGGGCCCCTTCTCCCCCTCCTTGCTCCTGTTTGGCGTGATGGCCCCGTGATAAGATAGACGAGGCCCTGATCCTGAGAGTCCCGAGCTTTTCCCTCCCCCCCTCCTCCTCCTCCTCCTCATCCTCTGCCTTCTCCTCCTCCTCCTCCCCCATTGAAGGCCAGGTGCTCCTTGAGAGGAGGAGGAGGGCCCGATGAGGAGGAGAGGAAAGGGCCATAGGACAGGGCCAGCAGGAGGAGGACCAGTGTACACCTAAGGCGCATCAGCGATGTTGCAATCAACTCTCCCTCCACATTCCCTCTTCGTAGATTCCTACAATAACTTATTGTCATTGCGGGAAATGCCCGAGTGGAAGACAACCGACTGTGAATCCTAAGTCGTGCCAAGGCACCGTTCGTGGGACTTCAGCTCCGCGGATCAACGCGACTGTTGCGTCTTGACAATCCTGAATCGTGCCAGAGCACCACTCGTGGGACTTCAACACCGCGAATCAACGTGATTGTTGCGATCTGACTTTCTTAAGTCGCGCCAGAGCACCGTTCTAGGACTTCGACCATACGAGCCCTTGGAACGATTGCAAACATTTAAAACGAATGTGCTCGGCTCAATTGCGAGAGCCACATTTTGAAAAGGTACCGCCCTCCATCCTGTAAGCTGTTGCGAACTGTTAAGACGAAAGTTTTTTGGGACAGAAAATGGACCAGACCGCAAACCACAAAAGCAAGCTTCAAAACGCGAGTGCTGCCACACACCTAAAGCCGAGTGTAAAGAGCGCGCGAGCACAGACAAAA
>CAUYUJ010015461.1:82500-87500 GCA_963575745.1 Prorocentrum cordatum
AGGTCGGTGGCTCCTGCCTGCCTGTCTGCTTCTTCGTCTCTCTCGCCCCCCCCCTTCCCCTGCCAATCTGGCCAGCGCTGGGGAAGGTGGGCCCAGGCAGGGAGGAGGAGGAGGAGAAGGAGGAGGAGGAGGAGGAAGATCATGATGATGATGATGCTGCTGCTGCTGCTGATGGTGGTGGTGGTGATGACGATGATGATGATGATGGTGGTGGTGGTGATGATGATGATGATGACGAGGAGGAGGAGGAGGAGGAGGAGGAGGAGGAGGAGGAGGAGGAGGAGGAGGAGGAGGCGGGGGAACAGGAGGAGGAGGAGGAGAAGGAGGAGGAGGAGAAGGAGGAGGAGAAGGAAGAGGAGGGGGAGTAAGAGGAGGCGGAGGCGGGGGAGGAGGAGGACGAGGAGGATTTTTTGACATCAACCGTGCAACCCAGGGCGACGATCAGCAGACGTCGCCCCCTGCTATCTGGCCTGAACAGGCCAGCGAGCAGTGAAACAAGAAAAGGAGGGCAGGCGCGAAAGCCACGGGGCGATTTCCCGCAAGAAGGGAGGATCCCCTGTGGCTGACCGCCTGCCCCCCTAAGCCCACGACCAAGAGAGAAATGAGGTCAGGGCGAGACGCGCCACGCACGGAGGGCGCTTGCTGCGTCTCCTAGTCTGAGTCGTCAGACTGTGGTGCAGCGACGGCGACGAGCGAGGCCACTTCCTCTTGGAGGGCGGAGGCAACTCGGTCTCGGCCGAACGCTTCAAACGTGGGGGTTGGCTCAGGCACCTGCCGCACGGCCTGCTGGGAGGGACTTTCTCCAGGCAAGCCGAACCACGAAACAACAGTTTCCTCTTCCACGTCCCTTGGTCCAAGGGGGAAAGCCGTTGGGGCAGCAACCTCGACGGTGCAACACGACTCGGACGAAAGGTCAACGACTCGATCATGTTGCTGCCCTTGTGGCGGTGCCGACTGTGGAGGATCCACCTCCAGCTTCATGCCTGCTGGGGCCGATGCCCCCCCTGCAGCAGTGACGAGCCTCCGCACTAGCTGGGCAGTTCGCAGCTCCCTTTCATGGTCGGTGAGACGCCGTGGCCGCTCCTCCTGCTGCAAATCTTCGTGCCAGGGGCCAACCTCGACTGAAACTCCTTTGCGCTTGGGGTGGCGTCCAGCCCACACTGAACTCCAGGCAGACTTGGCCCCTGCACTCTGTGGTTGGCCGTCACATTGTCTAAGCAAACTGCGAGGCTGCCCATGGGAGGAATAGGCATAGCAACGCATACAAATAGTGAGGGCCGCGCCATCGGAGCATAGCAAAGCTATACAGTTGTGCCTGAGGGATGAAATCACCGCAAACGTCATCTTGGAATCTCTAAGGCACGCCCCAGGGGCAGGCGGGTCGAGACCTCCAGGCCGAGACCCATCAGGGCTCGTCCGCGGAACGCCCTTAGCTACCTTGAGACATTCAATGCGTTGCCAAAACGGTGACACCCGAGTCCACTGGTGGGACATCGGCTCTATCTTAGGCCGCAGGGGCTTGGGCACAAGCGGGACCCCAGTCATGTTTAGCCGAGGCCACAGTGGCATCAGCTCAGTGGAAAGACGCATGACACACTGGGCAACCGAGAGGCATCTCTCAAGCCAAACCACATCCTCGGGGTCGGGTTGCGGGTGGCGGGCAAGCGAGCTCTTGGCAACCAGATCCGCAAGGTCGTTGCCTTGCTTCCAAAACCGCTCCAGCTCAGTGAGGCCACAGGAATCTTCAACATGCGCCTTGACCTTAAACACCCCTTCTAAAAACTTGCGATGGGTGGGAACACAAAAAGCCAAAGTACACGCGATGATAGGACAGGGCCTTGAGCAGCGGCTCATTGGCTTGTACTACCACATTCTTACAATCAGAGTAAATGGAGCTACCTGGCTGGGCATGCATTGCAGTAACAGCATAGGCCCCAAACTCTCCCCCTTGGGCAGTCTGGAGGTTGGGGGCCCAAAGGGGACAACTGATGCGACAGATCTCGTCTCCCTCGTCACTAACCATCACAATCCCCCACCCAGCCCTGGAGAGTTCTTTAACAAGGTGCACGACGCAGGACCGTCCACATATATGTGCCCAAATAAACTAAGCGATCTGGAAGTACGGTCGTTGGCCCAGATAATCTCGAAACCAATATCTTCAACATCGTCACGAGCAGGAAACGGAAACACATCCCCTGGATGCCGAAACAGGCCACGCGTAAACAGCAAGTGGTCTTCTTCGTTGTTCTCGGGCGAGAGGTCAGGCGGGGGCAAGAGGGAAAACTTTGGCTTGAAACTGTCGAGCACAGCATCCCTCTTGTCATGGCACGCTGGGCAGAACCATAGCCGATGGAGCATGGTATCTGGCGCACCCCCACGAAGCTCGCAGTCAGTGCTGACAGCGTATCCTGCTTCAGCGGGAGGATGAGGAGGAGGATGAGGATGAGGATGAGGGTGAGGAGGAGGAGAAGGATGAGGAGGAGAAGGATGAGGAGGAGGAGGAGGAGGAGGAGGAGGAGGAGGAGGAGAGGAGGGGGAGGGGGAGGAGGAGGAGGAGGAGAAGGAGGAGGAGGAGGGGGAGGAGGAGTAAGAGGAGGAGGAGGAGGAGGAGGAGGAGGAGGAGGAGGAGGAGGAGGAGGAGGAGGAGGCGGGGGAGGAGAAGAGGAGGAGAAGGAAGCGGGGGAGGGAGGAGGAGGAGGAGGAGGAGGCGGAGGAGGAGGCGGAGGAGGAGGAGGAGGAGGAGGAGGAGGAGGAGGAGGAGGCGGGGGAGGCGGAGGAGGAGGAGGAAGAGGAGGAGGAGTAAGAGGAGGAGGAGGCAGGGGAGGACGAGGAGGAGGAGGAGGAGGAGGGAAGGCGGGAGGGAGGGAGGGAGAGCGTGTAATTGCATGGGTGTGCACCAGGAAAGACAAAGAGAAAGAGAGACGGGGGACAAGTGTGTATATCTGTATATTTGTGTAGATATACACATACATACATGTATATATATATGTATATATATATATATATACATATGTGTGTGTGTGTGTGTGTGTGTGTGTGTGTGTGTGTGTGTGTGTGTGTGTGTGTGTGTGTGTGTGTGTGTGTGTGCAGGTGTGTATGTGTGTATATTTATACAAGACTGCATTGGCGCTTCGCGCCATGTACCTTGGTCCTGCAAGCCTTGCATATGTTGGCACTTGGCGCGGTCCTCTTTGGCCTTTGAACTTTGGCCGTTTCCAGTCCAGTCCCCTCGCCCGTTCCTGTTTGCTTTCGCCATCGCTGTACATATTCGTGCACCAAGCGAACTTTCCTTGGGTTGAATTTTGATTCGAATTTCGAGGCGGACCCCATCACGTTGCGACGAGAACATCACCTGGAGGCTCCGAACAACGTCGAACCAACATCGCGTGCCACTTCGCGCGATCTTGCGCCGGCTGGTGTCGCAATGGCCTGCGCGTCGATTTTTGGTACCTCTTGGATCATTCAACCGTGAACACTTGCGCGCTCCCGCTCAACGCCTGCCGAGTCCTGACCACTGGCCGCGTTCATTCCAAACGCCCGCGCTGGGGTCGCCGCCGCGTCGGCAAGACGCAAGCCTACCGCTGCGGAGGAAAAACTGTTTCCGGGAGGTCGTTTTTTTTCCCAGCCATCCTGTGGTGTTGAGTCCTCGTTTTGAAGAGACAGCGCCCCGCGTCACCTCCTCCTCATCACTCCTCCTCCCCTTCCTCCTCCTCCTCCTCCTCCTCCTCCTCCTCCTCCTCCTCGACCTCCTCCTTCGCGAACTGCCAGGAATGGTGTCGGGGGAACCTGAATTGTTTTGGCACAGCTGCGTGCGGGGACCGCCACCGATTTTGGTGCATGCGGGGACCGCCACCCATTTTGGCACACCTCTCACATGGTTCGTGGCCCCACAGGGAGCTCCACCGAAGGCCCCAGTGGCACAGGCCGCATGCGGGGGCCGCCGCCCATTTTGGCACACCTCTCACATGGTTCGTGGCCCCACAGGGAGCTCCACCGAAGGCCCCAATGGCACAGGCCGCATGCGGGGACCGCCACCCATTTTGGCACACCCCTCACACGGTTCGTGGCCCCACAAGGAGCTCCACCGAAGGCCCCAGTGGCACAGGTTGCATGCGGGGACCGCCACCCATTTTGGCACACCCCTCGCACGGTTCGTGGCCCCACAGGGAGCTCCACCCAAGGCCCCAGTGGCACAGGCCGCATGCGGGGACCGCCACCCATTTTGGCACACCCTTCACACGGTTCGTGGCCCCACAGGGAGCTCCACCGAAGGCCCGCCCCAGTGGCACAGGCCGCATGCGGGGACCGCCACCCATTTTGGCACACTCCTCACATGGTTCGTGGCTCCACAGGGAGCTCCACCGAAGGCCCAAGTGGCACAGGCCGCATGCGGGGACCACCACCCATTTTGGCACACCCCTCACACGGTTCGTGTCCCCACAAGGAGCTCCACCGAAGGCCCCAGTGGCACAGGCCGCATGCGGGGACGGCCACCCATTTTGGCACACCCTTCACACGGTTCGTGTCCCCACAGGAAGCTCCACCGAAGGCCCCGGTGGCACAGGCCGCATGCGGGGACCGCCGCCCATTTTGGCACACCCCTCACATGGTTCGTGGCCCCACAGGGAGCTCCACCCAAGGCCCAAGTGGCACAGGCCGCATGCGGGGACCACCACCCATTTTGGCACACCCCTCACACGGTTCGTGGCCCCACAAGGAGCTCCACCCAAGGCCTCAGTGGCACAGGCCGCATGCGGGGACCGCCACCCATTTTGGCACACCCTTCACACGGTTCGTGGCCCCACAGGGAGCTCCACCGAAGGCCCCGGTGGCACAGGCCGCATGCGGGGACCGCCGCCCATTTTGGCACACCCCTCACACGGTTCGTGGCCCCACAGGGAGCTCCACCGAAGGCCCCACTGGCACAGACCGCATGCGGGGACCACCACCCATTTTGGCACACCCCTCACGCGGTTCGTATATGGTTGGGTCCTTCGCCA
>CAUYUJ010015461.1:92500-97500 GCA_963575745.1 Prorocentrum cordatum
CGCCCTGCAGCGCTGCGCGGAACAGGCGCGCGCCGAACAGGCCGACCCGGCCGACGGCTCCCACGACCCGGCTTTCTTCTACCTGGACGGCGGCTGCCTGGCAAGGGACGCGCCCGCAGTCGCCCGCCTCCTGCACCGCCTGGTGGCACGCTTGGCCGCGGTCGGCTTGGACCTCAGCACCGGCCCCGGCAAGTGCGAGGTGGTGCCCGCCAGCGGCGCCGACAGCAGCGTGGACCTGGCCGCGTTTCCGCAGGGCTTCCGCGCCCAGGAAGACAACAGTTTCGAGCTCTTGGGAGCCCCTGTGGGAGACGACCGTTTCAGCGAGAAACACACCCAGGACAGGGTGGCCAAGGCTGCTAACTTGATGGGAGCTCTCGGGGCCCTGGAGAACGCTCAGGTGGCCATGCGCTTGCTCCGTCACTGTGCCTCTTTCTGCAAACTGGGCTACTCCGTGCGCGTGATCCCGCCGACGGCGCACACCGGCGCCCTGCAGGCCATGGACTCCGCCGTCCGCGCCTGCCTGGAGCAACTCAGCGGGTCTTCCCCCTCAGAAGACTCTTGGAAGCAAGCGCAGCTCAAACTCAACCGAGGCGGGCTCGGACTCCGCTCTTCCGAGAAGCACGCCGCGGCCGCCTACCTGGCCTCGCGCGCCCGCGGAGCCGAACTCTGCCGACAGATCTACGCAGCTTACGACGACACCGACGGCGGGGTCGGGGGCAGCCTGGCGGCGGCGACGCAGGCTTTCAACGACGCAGTCCTGCCAGCGGACCGGATCGAGTTCGACCCCGCCCAGCACGGGGACCAGTGGCTCCTGTCCGAAAAGGTGAACGACGCCGTCCGCGACGAGATCTGACAGCGTGCTTCGCCGGCCACGAGAGCCCACCCCAACTTGGTAGCGGCCCCAGGCGCCAGCGCCTTCCTGCAGGCGCCCCCGTGCAGGGCACTTGGCACCCATTTCCCGCACAGCTTGATGCAGGTGGCGCTGCAACGCCGCCTTCGACATCAGCTGCTCGACGAAGAAGCCTTCTGCCCGGCACCCGGCATGCGCAGAGGTGATGGACGTGTTCGCAAATCACGCGCTCACAAGCAGCTGCCACGGCGACCGCACGAAACGCCACAACTGCCTCCGCAACCAGGCTTGACACGAGGCGCTGGCCGCTGGCTTCGCCGGGGCGGAGCTCGAGCGCCTGGGCTTGCTGCCGCCGCGCGCGCCTGGCGAGGGCCCACCGCCTGGGGAGGCAGGCGGCAACGACCTGGACGGCAACGGGCGGCGCCCGGCGGACGTTTTCGTTCCGCGGTGGCGGAGCGGCACGCCGGCGGCGTGGGACTTCGCCGTGACTTCCGGCCTCCGCGCGGACCAGCTCGCGACCTCGGCCGCGGAGGGCGGCGGCGACACAGCTTGGGCTGTTTTGGGGGCCTCGTCGGCGCTTTTTGGGGGGCCTCTCAAGGGTCTGGGGTGCGTTGGAGGCCTCTGGGGGGTCCTGGAATCCTCTCGGAGGTCTCTGGCGGCCTCTGGCTCCCGCTCGTGGGCTCATCTGGGCCTGTTCTTGGGTGGTCTGGAGCTGTCCGGGGCGCCTCTTCGGCAATCTTGGGAACGTCTTGGCCCGTCCTGGGCCGTCTTGGGGGCCTCTGGGGGGGTCTTGGGGGTCTCTTCGGCCGTCTTGGAGCGTTGGAAGCATGACTTGGTGAGAAGGGCCAAACGCCCTGCAAAAAAACATTAAAAAATTAACGATTTTGGGTTCTTCTCGCTCTCGGGAGGCCTCTCGGAGCTCTCTTGAAGTCTTTTGGAGGACTCCTGGGAGCCTGGAGAACCGCCCGTAAGCTATCCTGGGTTGCTTGGGAGCGTCTCGGGCAATTGTTTTACGTTGTGTTTTTTTGGGGGGGTCGTCTTGGACTGTCTTTGGGCATTGTGGGGATTCCCAAGGAGGCCGGGAAACGCGGTACCGGGAGCGTGCACCAGATGTGAGCGAGGTGGAGGACGCCCCGGGAAGGGGCCCGGCCTATTCATTTAGACTATATGTACACACATACAGGCATACATGCAGCATGCATATATACATAACTAACATAATATCGCATCGCAACACATACCATATCCATTACATTCTATAGTGCATTCCATTACATACATACATCATTATGTAGACGTACATGCATACACATACATGCATTCATACATACACACATACATACATACATACATACATACACACATGCATGCATCCATGTATACATGCATACATACCATTACATATACGACACTACATTACATTACGTGACATTACATTACATCAATTTGCATGCCATTTTATTGTTTTCATTACATTACATCGCAGCGTACTACATTACATGTATTTACAGTCCATTGCATACCATACCATACACTACAGTACATTGCACTACGTACATATATGAACCCACACACACATATATACACATATAGGTGTGTACGTACATACAAACATACATGCATGCATGCATGCATGCTGGGCTGTCTTGAGGCCCTCCGTGTGCTCGTTTGGGCGCCCCGAAGGTGGTACCGGGGATTCGCCTCAGATGGTTGCGAGGTTCGCGGGGCCCCAAGGGGCGGGGGGGCAGTATTTGCTCTTATATATATATATACGCACGCACACTAGAATCACACGCGCGCGCTACGCGCGCGCGTAGGTTCTAGTCGCAGATGAGCCACGAATGCCGCTGCAAGCCCCGCCGTGGCCACAACAACGATTTCCAGCGTTCTCGGGCCCATGCCATCGACGCAAAGAAGCGCGTAGTCAGAACGCGGGGCGCCACGTTCCCGCGTATCTCACAATCAGGGTGCCGCCTTTGTTTGGGGCATCGAACTGCGTTTATTCACCACTTTCACTTCCACTCTGCCCCGCCGTGACACTCAATACTTTTGCGCATCTGTTCAGTCTCCCCATGCCCGATCATGCAGGATATCCGCCAGCCTCTGATGTTGGGATTGGTTCGGGGCCTCGTTGTGCGCGCGTGGGAGCGCGTTGCTTTTTGTTCTTCTGCCTTGTGCTCCAAGCTTCTCGTTTTCAGCGGTCGTTCAGCTGGCGGGTATCTGGGGGGGGGTACGCGCAGATGTCCCGGTCATCAGCGCCCTGCTCTGCAATCACTTGCTGTCGAATCCGTCCACGGGAGTGGGGAAGCCTCTTTGTGCTGGACGCCAAACCTCATGTTGGCGATAACCGCACTCGTGGGATCAGAAGGTTCGGGCTCACGGGGGCGGGGCATCTGGTGGTACCTTCTTGGCGCCCTGGCGAGGCCTTTTAAGAGGTGAAGGAGGGGCACGAAACCTGAGAAGTTGTATACTATAGCCACACCCCGCTCGGGCGGGTCCGCCCTGCAAGGGTGGGAAGAGCAATAATCGCGTGAAAGAATCTGGTGTAGGGATGCCATGCTCTCTCTGGCGGGGGTTTCCCTGGCGCTCTGGCGGGGCTTGCCCAGGAGGGGAGGGAGGAACACGGAACCTGAGGAATATTATGGTATAGCCAAATCCCATGCGCTCGGACGGGGCTACCTCGGGTGCGGTGGGAGGAGCAAGAAAAAACAGGGACTGTATGTGGTATAGCAACACCCCTCCCGCTCTGCCGGGGCCGCCCCCGAGGGGTGGGAGGGGCAAAGCAACTTGTGAACTGATAAGGTATAGCGATGCCCCGCTCGCTCTGGCGGGGTCTGTCTGGCGCTCTGGCGGGGCCGTCCCAAGAGAGGAGGGAAGAGCACGAAAGCTGAGGGGTGAGGGGAGGAAGAGGAGAGAGAGAGGAGGGAAAGGAGGCAAAGGGAGGGGGCGGGAGGGAAGGAGGGACGGAGGGGGGAGGCCCGGCCCATCTGGACCGTCTTCGAGCGTCCTGGGGCCTCCCGCTCCCGCTCTGTGGCCCATCTTGGGCCTGTCTTGGGGCCTCTTGGGCCGGCTGGTGCTCCTCCTGGGCAATTTTCGGGCTCTCTGGGGCCGTCTTGGGGCTCTTTTGGGTGCCTCTTCGGCGGTCTCGGGGCGCTCTTGGGGGCGTCTGCGGCCGTCTTCGAGCATTGGAAGCTCGAGAACGCGAGATAGCGAAAAGCATCGAACAAACCAATGCGTATCAATGATGTGGGCCCCTTTTGGCTCTCCCGGGGCGTCTCTCGGAGATCTCTGGAGCCCTCTTGGAGGCCTCTTGGCCTCTTGGGCCTCCCGCTGTCGCTCTGTGGCCCAGCTTGGGCCTGTCCTGGGGCTCTCTTGGGCAGTCTTGGGCTGCTCTTGGGCAGTCTTCAGGGTCTCCTGGGCCGTCTTGGAGCTCTTTTTGGGGCCTCTTCGGCAGTCTCGGGGCGATCTTGGGGGCGTCTTCGGCCGTGTTCGCGCGTTGGAAGCTCGAGAACGCGAGAAAGCGAAAAACATTAGAAGCAACTATTGGAAATCAAAGATATGGGCCTCTTCGAGTTCTCTCGGGACGCCTCTCGGAGATCTACTGTGGCCTCTTGGAGGGCTCTTGGGCTGTGTATTGGCCGTGTTGGGCACATCTGGGGCCACGTTGGGGCCATCAGGGACATCTTGGAGCGCCTTGGAGCCTCCCGCTCCCGCTCTGGGGCCTGTCCTGGGGCTCTCTTGGGCCGTCTGAGGCTCGTCGGGGGAAATTTTCGGGCTCCCTGGGGCAGTCTTGGGGCTCTGTTGGAGGCCTTTTCGGCGGTCTTGGGGCGGTCTTGGGGGCGTCGTCGGCTGTCGTGGAGCGTCGGAAGGTCGAAAACGCGAGACACCGAAAAACACAATAAACAAAAATCACATGAAAATCAAGGAGTTGGGCCAAAGGACTCTTGAGGCCTCTCGGAGGCCTTTTGGGCTGTGTATTTCCGGTCTGGAACCCATCTGGGGCCACGTTGGAGTCCCCCCGGGGTTTCTGGGAGCGTCTTGGAGCTCTCTGGAGCAGTCTGGGTGCTCCATGGCCCCTCGGGGGTGCTCTGGGAGCGGTCTGTGAAACCCCGGTCCTCCCATACCCCCCCGAGCCCTGGGCTCCGGGCGC
>CAUYUJ010015461.1:100000-108076 GCA_963575745.1 Prorocentrum cordatum
TGCCCCGGAGGGTTGTGCCGTGCTGGACCACGCGGTGCCCTAGTGCTGCACCGTGCCGTGCTGTGCCGCGCGTCGAGCATGACCTTGTCCTGTGGCCGGGGACAGGTCGTGCGCTGCCCTGGTGCCAAGCCGTGCCCGGACGTGCGGTACTGGGCGTCGTTCCAAAAATTGCCCGGCAACCCGAAAGAGGCTCGTTGTCGAGGCGCGCCGTGCTGCGCCTTGGTGCCATGCCGTGCAATGTGGTGTTGCTGCGGGCAGTGCGAGACAGGGAAAAGGGCAGGAGGCGCAGAGGGATGTGCGCAGCCGAACTCTGCCGAGGCCCTTCCGCTGCCTCCTCCTTCCCCCCGTGTTCCACCCCATGAGCCTCGACATTAAGACCCACCTCGACTTTCTCTACCCCCTCCACCTGTTCCTTCTCCTCCTCCTCCTCCTCCTCCACCTTTTCCTCCTCCTCCTCCTTTTCCTCCTCCTCATTCTCCTTCTCCACCTCCTCCTCCGTCTAACTCGCCCTCCTCCCCCCCCTCTCCTCCTCCTGCTCCTTCTCCTCCTCCTCCTCCTCTTTCCCTGTCCCTCCCCCTCTCCCAGCCTGACCTTGGCGATGCCATGGTGCATCTGGCGTGTGCCCCATCCCTCCCAGGTGTGGGCGCGGATCTCTGGGGGCGGTGCTCGCAGTCGTCCCCGCTGATGGCCGCCAGGGACCTCCCCGTCGAGGACACAAGGAGGAGGAGGAGGAGGAGGAGAAGGAGGAGGAGGAGGAGGAGGAGGAGTGTAAACCCAAGACGCGTGAACGATGTTGCAACAAATCCTCCCTCCAAGTTCTTTCTTCATAAGTCCCTGAACAATTACTTTTCCATGCGGGAGTTGGCACATTAGAAGACAACTGTCTGAGAATCCCCGATCGTACCAAAACGCCGCTCCTGGGACTTCAACGCCGCGAATCAACGTGACTGTTGTGTCACGGCAATCTTCAAACCGTGCCAGAGCACGATGGCTGGGACTTCAACGCCGCGAATCAACGTGTCTGTTGTGTCTGGGCGCTCCCATATCGTGCCAAACCACAATTCCTGGGACCTCGACCGTACGAATCCTTGGAACTACTGCAAACTTTCAGCGCGAATGTGCGCGGCGCTAACGCGAGAGCCACATTTAGAAAAGGGCCCGCCCTCTATTCTTGAAAAGGTTGAAAGTTCTTGAGACGAATGTAGGCGGCGGTCAGGCGAAGAGAACATGTTGAAAACCACGTTCCCTTCATCCGCGAAGCTGCTGCCAACTTTTCTGACGAATGTGCGCGGCGCTAAGGCGAGAACCACATTTTGAAAACGAAACGCCCTCCATCCATCAAGCTGCTGCCAACTTTGAAGACGAACGCATGTGCGCGGCGCCGGGGAGAGAGCCACATCTAAAAACACAGCACGCCCTCCACCCTTGAAGCTGTCGCAAACCACTACAGGTTTCAGGGTCACCACTGGTGAGGGAACCTCGAGCGACACGCCCAGCCAGCCCTACCGACACGTCTGGGGGTGCGACTGGGAGGAGCTATTTACAAGGGAAACGGACGAAGGAGGGGGAAGAGGAGGAGGAGGAGGAAGAGGAGGAGGAGGACCAGTGTAAACCAAAACGCACAAACGATGTTGCAATCAACTATCCCTCCAGATTTCCTCTTCATAGGTCCGTACAAGAACAGATTCCCATTGCGGAGAATACCCCGTTGGAAGACAGCCGTCTGGAAATCATTATTCATGCCACAGCGCCGTTCTTGGGATTCCAGCGCTGCGGATCAACGTGGCTGCTGTGTCCTGACAAACCCCGAATCGTGCCAGAACGCTATTCCTGGGACTTCAACGCCGCGAATCAACATGACTGAGTCCAGACAACCCTGAAGCGTGCTAGAACGCAATTTCTGACAGTTCGACCATGCGAACCCTTGGAAACTCTTTTAAACTTTCAACACGAATGTGCGCGGCGCCAATGCGAGAGCGATATTCCATAATGGACAATCCTCCATCTTCAAAACTGCTGCAAACTTTTGAAACTAATGTGCGCGGCGCTAAGACGAGACAGACACGACCCGTCCCCTATTATTGTAGCTACTGCGCACGTGTCTGACGAATGTGCGCGGCGCTAACGCGAGAGCCACATTTAGAAAAGGGCCCGCTATCAGTCCATGAAACTGAAAGCTTTGAAGCGAATGTGCGCGGCGCTCAGGCGAGAACAGCATTTTGAAAACGACACGGCCACCATCCATCAAGCTGCTGCCAACTTTCAAGACGAATGTGTGCGGCGCGGATGCGAGAACCACATTTTGAATACGACCCGCCCTCCATCCGTGAAACTTATGCGAATTTCAAGCTTCAAGATCATAGCTGGTGAGGAATCAGGGGGTCTCCAGCGAAACGCCCATACCGTCCTGCCGACACGTCTGGGGACGCGACAAGGAAGACACATTTACAAGGACTTGGAATGGAGGAGGAGGGGGATGGGGGAGGAGGTGGGGCAGGAAGAGGAGGCGGAGGGGAAGGGGGGGGGCGGAGGAGGGGGAGGGGGAGAAGGAGAAGGAACACAAGGCAATGAAGACGAAGAGGGGGGGGAAGGGCGAAGGAACATGAGGACAGGAGGCACTGCGCTGCCTGAGGAAACGAGCATGAAGGGGAGGGCCGGGAGGAAGAGGAGCAGGAGGTGGAGGAATATACTTACTGTTAGCAGCAGTAATAACAGCAATAAGGATAATAACGCTACCAGAACTATCATGAATGACAACATTCAGAAGAATACTAACACGAATGATGATACCACAATTAATAGTGAGAAGAACACGATTGATGCTCATCGTAATAATACTGACTTGAATAATGATGATAATTCTCCTCCTCATCATCTTCACCATCATCATACGCATCAGAATCAAAACACTTATAGTAAAACCGATACTACTACGAGGGCGAAAACATAGCAATAAGGAAAATATATGGAAGGAGAAGGGGGAGGCGGGAGGCAGCGCTACACCCCCCCTCTCGGTTTGCCCGCCTGTCTGCCCACCCTGCCCTCCTGCAGCATGCCGTGTGCCGCCCCGTGGCTCACTGCCCCCTCTCCTTGTCCTTCTCGCCCCCCCGAGCGGTGCGACGGCCCCGCGCGCATCGCCGCGGCGTAGAATTGGGAGGCCGGAGGCGGGTGGCGCCGTCGAGGCACGGCCCGAGCCCTTCCCCCATCGATGCTCTCCCCCGCGGCCCCGCACGTGCTTCCCGCTCGATGGCCCTCCCTCCGGCTTCTGCTGCCCCACGGGACCTGCCCGGCCCGCCGGCCCCTGCCCGGCCTGCCTGCCCACCGCCCTCGGGCCCCGGCCCTGCCTGATCGTCCGGTACGCTGCCCATTATGCCCTCCTCCTCCTCCTCCTCCTCCTCCTCATCCCTCTCCTCCTCCTCCTCCTCCTCCTCCTCCTCCTCTTCCTCCTCTCCTCCTCCTCCTCTCCTCCCTCCTTCCTCCTCCTCCTCCTCCTCCTCCTCCCTCCTCCCTCCTCCTCCTCTTCCTCCTCCTTTAACGCATCCGCCTGCCACTCCAAGTCTCTCTCTCTCTCTCGCTCCCTCTCTCGGCCTCTGAATCTTTCGGAAGCGGCAATCCCCCCTCCACCTCCTCCACCCCCCTTCCTCATTAATGACTCCTCCCTGTCGCACCCCGACGCCAGTCGGAAGGGCGGCCCAGGCGTTTCGCCTGAGACTTCCGTACCATTCATGGTCGTGAAGCTGAGACATTGGCAATAGTTTCACATATGGAGGGCCGCTTACAAAATGTGGCTCTCGCCTCAGCGCCGCGCACATTCGGTTTAAACATTTGACAGAGCTTCACGGGTTGACGGCGGGCCGTGCCAAAATGTGGCTCTCGCCTTAGCGCCGCGCGCAGTCGTCTGTGAAAGCGGCAGAAGTTTGATAGATGCATGATGCTCCTTTTCAAAAGGTGGCTCTCGTGTTAGCGCCGCGTACATTCGGTTAAACAGAATTAAAAGAGCTTCACGGGTTGGGGGTGGTTCCTTGTCGAAATTCAGCCCTCGCCTTAGCGCCGCGCGCACTCGTCCTAAACATCTGCAAGAGTTTCACGAAGTCCCATGGTTAACGTACCAGAAGCTGTGTCTTGGAGCGTTTCAGGATTGCCAGGGCGCAACAGTCACGTTGATTCGCGGTGTTGAAATCCCAGGAATGGTGTTGTGGCACGATTCAGGATCGACAAGACGCAACAGTCAGGTTGATTCGCGGCGTTGGAGTTCCGATAATAATGTTTTGGGACGCTTCAGGATCTTCAAACGGGTGTCTCCCAAGCGGGCACTGTCCTCAGTGGAAACGAACACTTGTAGGGCCTATAAAGAGGGAGCGTCTCTGGTTTACACTGGTCCCCCTCCTTCCCCTCCTCCTCGTGATCCTCTCCGTCCTTCTCTAGCATCATCCCCCTCATCCTCACCCTCGCCCTTCTGCGCATTCGCGCCCTTTCCTGCGCCTCCTCCTCCTCTCTTCCTCCTCCCCTCGCTCGCTCGCTCCCTCCGCCCCCCCCTCCCAGTCCTCCCCCCCTAGGCCCCCCCCTCCTCCACATTTCCTCCTGCCTCCTCCGGCCCCCTCCTCGCCTCCCCTTGCAGCCGTCACCTCTCTGCCCCGCCCCTCCGCGCCGCCGGCCTCGACACCCCTCTGACGCCCTGCCCCGCTTCGGCGCCCTGGCCCTCTCGGGCGCTGCCTTCCCGCTCCCCGCCCGCGTAATTTTGGCGCGGCCCCCGCCCTCCCGCCGCTGGGCGCCCAGCGCCTGCCCCGCTGCCCCGCCGCTCGCCGGCGCCTCTTCCCCCCCGCTGCCCCGACGCCCCCGGCGCCTCCGCCCGGCCACTGCCCCGTGAGGGTCCGGCCCTTTCACCCTTTTCCCCTTTCTTCTTACAGGCTTCTGGGCGCGCACGCGCGCCTTGCCGCGCGGGCGATTGACGGCGAGGAAGTGCCCCCGCCCGCGACGACCAAAAAGGTGTGTGTGTGTGTGTGTATGTGCATTACGTCCTCCGCTCCGCCGCTCGCCCGAACACAAGACCATGAATATCCACAGCGCGTCGCGGCACCACGTCCGGACTTACACAAGGGCGGGGTCCATGTCGGGCGCTGTTGTGAGGGAGCACTTTTTGGCAAGCACGACAAGGACTACAGTATATTGATGCCGGCCTTCCGCTCGCCAGTTGGACATCCACATGCTAATATCATTGTCATATTGTCGGGGCCTGATTGGAACAATTAACTATGGCGCGCCGCGCGCAAGTGCGCCGCGCAAGCGCGTGAACCACGAACAGGGTGAAGCTGCTACAAGGCGCCCTGAGATGCCAAGCGCCCGAGGCGTTATTCACGGCCTGAGTGGGCGAAAGCGATGTCAGTAGATGCCCAACGGGCGACGTAGGAGAAAAGCGGCTGACGTGATGGAGCGAATGGCACACCTTGCCTACAGCTGAAGCCTCCTCTTCCTGCCTCCGTCCTCCGCCTCCTCCTCCTCGTTCCACTCCTGCTCCTTATAAACAACTCCTCTCTGTCGCACCCCGAGACTGGTCGGAAGGGCGGACCGGGCGTTTCGCCTGAGACTCCGTATCATTGATGATCCTGAAATTGAAAAAATGGCAACGGCTTCGCAAAAGGAGGGCGGGCCGCTTCCAACGTGTGGCTCTAGCCTTAACGCCTCGCGCACTCGTCTTCAAACACCGGAGGAGTTTCACTGATTGATAGCGTGTGCTCTTCAAAAAGTGGCTCTTTCCTGAGCGCCGCGCACATTCGCTAAACAAAAATGAGAAAAAAAAACAATCTCACGGATTGAGGGCGGGACGTTGTCAAAATGTGGCTCTCGCCTTAGCGCCGCGCGCATTCGTTTTACAGAACTACAAGAGCTCCACTGGTTACCATGGTTCAGGTACCACAACCGGTGTCTTGGAACGATTCAGGACTGTCATGGCGCAGCAGTTACATTGAGTCGCGGTGTCGAAGTCCCAGGAATGGTGTTCTGGTACGATTCAGGGCCGTCAAGACGCGACAGCCAAGTTGATCCGTGGCGTTGAACTCTTGGGAATGGTGTTTCGCACGCATCCGGATCTTCAAACGGTCATCTCCCAACAAGGCACGTCCTTCAGTGGAAATGAATCCGTGTAGGGGCCCATGAAGAGGGAACTTGGAGGGAGGGCTAATCCCATCGTTAATCAATCTTGGGTGTACACTGGTCCTCCTCCTCCTCCTACTCCATTCCTTTTCCTTCAAAGTAACAACACCGAGACCTGTTTTTAGGGCGAGCCGGGCGTTTCGTTTCAGACTTCCTCACCACTTATGACTCTGAAGCTTAGAACATGGCAACAGCTTCGCAGATGGAGGGCGGGCCGATTTCAAATGTGGCTCTCGCCTTAGCGCCGCGCACATTCGTTATAGAAATTTGCAAGAACTTCACGGATTGAGGATCACCCGTTTTCAAAATGTGGCTCTCGCCTTAGCGCCGCGCACATTTGTTCTCAGTATTCGCAAGAGCTTCACGGATTGAGGGCGGCTCCTTTTCAAAAGGTGGTTCTCGCCTTAGCGCCGCGCACATCCGTATCTAACCATTGCAACAGTTTCACGGATTCCCGCGATCAATGTACGAGATATTTTGATTCGAAGGATTCAGGATTATGAGGGCGCAACACTTACGTATATTCGCGGCGGTGAAGTCCCAAGAATGCCGCTCTGGTGCGATTCAGGATCGTCGAGACATAGCAGTCAGGTTGATCCGGGGCGTTGGAATCTCGAAAACAATGTTTTGGCATGTTTCTGGGTCTTCGAACGGTTGCCTTCCAACGAGGCAGATCCCTTAATGGAAATGAACCGTTGTATGGGCCTGTGAAGAGGGAACTTGGAGGGAGGGTGTACTCCAACATCGTTGATGGCTCTTGGGTTTACACTGGTCTTCCTCCTCCTCCTCCTCCTCCTTTTCCTCCTCCTTCTCCTCCTCCGCCTTCTCTCCCTCTCCTTCCCCTTCCATGCGGAAGGCGTGCTGGAGACTTTTTGGAGGCTGGTCTGGGGCTTCGTGAAGGCCTCTTGGGGGTCTCTTGGGTTTTTTTCGGGGGGCGCTCCGTGCAATTATTGGGGCTTTTTGCCAGCGTCTTGAGGGGCCTCTGGGGCTTCTTACGGGCTTCCTGGGGGCATCTTGAGGGCCTTGGATAGCATCTTGGAAAGAAAAGCTTCCAAGGGTAAATCGAGTTACCCACCTTGGGCCACTCTTGGGGCCATCTTGGAGGCCTCCCTGGGCCATCTTGGGGCCCTCTTCAGCCATATTGGGGCGCTGTTGGAGGTTGATTGGGTCGTCCTGGAGCGACTCCGTGGGCCTCTTGGCCGGAAAGGCGACTGCACAAAAACACAATGACACTGATAATAACAAGTGGCACGTGTGCCATGGCTCTTGCACAAAAAGGAAGGGGGAGTAGGAGGATGTGGAGGAGGAGGGGGGGGGAGAGGATGCCAGACATCGCAGAAGGAGTAAGCAAAACAGGGCCGCAAGAGGGGCTCCAGAGGGCGAGCGCGAGGAGACTCCAAGGGCCGTCCCCCGCAAGATGGCTTCAAAGACCTTTGACGGGTTCCCAGGAAGCCTCCAACTGACGCCCGAGAAGCCTACAGAGGGTTCCAAGGGGAGGCCTCCAGGGTCCAAGGAGGGCTGGAAGAAATTACTGAGCGGACTCAGCTGCTGGGGGCTCGCGGTGCAAAGTGCGCGGCGGCCTTGTGTTGCGAACGCTTGTCCAAGGCAGTCGCTTTGCACGCAGAGTCTGTCGGGTGTATTCTCGGGGGCCGGCTATGCGCCACTTGAATGGGGGCTTCCCCCACAGACCAGACTTTCGGCCCGGGGCGGCGGCGGCGACGACGACGGCGACGACGGCGGCGGCGTCGGTGGCGACGGCGGCGACGGCATCGGCGGCGTCGCGGGAAGAGAGAGGGGGCGGGTAGGGAGGGCGAAAGGGGCAGGGCTGAGCGGGGGTGGTGAGAGGGCCGGCGACGGCGGCGACGGCGTCGGCGGCGGCGCGGGAGGTAAGAGGGCACGGGCAGGGAGGGCGAAAGGGGGAGGGCT
>CAUYUJ010015461.1:108176-160676 GCA_963575745.1 Prorocentrum cordatum
TTCTCCTCCTCGTCCTCCTCCTCCCCCCCCGTCTTCTCCTCCTCCTCCTCCTCCCACTCCCTCTCCTCCCTTATCCTCCTTTCCCTCTCCTGGCTGCCCCCCCTTCCTACCCCACCTCTTCTCCTCCTCCTCCTCCTCCTCATCCTCCTCCTCATCCTCCCCTCCGCCTCCTCCTCCTCCTCCTCCTTCCCCCACCTCCTCCTCCTCCTCCTCATCCACCATTAATTTTCTTTTCAATTGGCTCCCCCCTGTCGCACCTCCAGACGTGTCGGTAGGGCCGGCCTGGCGTTTCGCCTGGGACATCCCCACCACTTATGCACCTGAAGCTTGAACTGTGCAACAATTTCCAACATGAAGTGCGGCTAGTTATCAAACAGTAGCTCTCGTCTTATCGCCACGCACGTTCGTCTTTAAAGCTGTCAGCAGCTTCAAACATGCAGGGCGGCTGGTTCTCAAAATATGGCTCTCGCCTTAGCGCCGCGCGAATTTGTCGTCAAAATTAGCAGCAACTTCAAAGATGGAGGGCGGTTCCTTTTCAATGTGTGGCTCTCGCCTTAGCGTCGCGCGCATTTGTCTCACACAAGTTTGCAGCAGCTTCATTGTGTCGTATGGTTGAATTCCCAGGAATGGTGTTCTGGTGCGATTTAGGACTGTCGGGACGCACCAGCCACGTTGATTCGCGGTACTGATGTTCCAGAAACTGCATCCTTGTACAATTTAGGTCTGTCAGGACGCAACAGTCACGTTGATTCGCAGCGTTCAAATCCCTAGAGCGGTCTTTTGGCACGCCTGTGGATTCTCAGACGGTCGTCTTCCAATGGGACATTTCCCGCAATGAAAATCATTTATTGTAGGGACTTGTGGAAGATGAGCCTGGAGAGAGCTTGTATTCTAGTGTCGCTGATACGCCTTGGGTTTGCACTGGTCTTCCTCCTCCGCCTCCTCCCACTCTCCCTCCTCCTGCCTTCGCCTTTGTGAACCCACACTGGGGGGCACCGCTCGCTGCTGCCCAGAGACAAGGCAGTCAACCCCACACAGGGGGGGGGCACCGCTCATTGCTGCCCAGAGAACGGCCGCTGCGGCGTCAGACACAGTGTCTCACCTGGCCAGCTCGCGTGCGCGAGATGATTCTCCCGTAGCGCGCGACATCATGACGTCGGCTCCGGCGGCCCCGTGCAGGACTTCCTCAATTTCCTCCCATACCTTTCGAGCCAATTTTCCTCAGCTCGACCGTGCTATGCCCCAGCTTGGCAGGGTAGGAGCTGTCCTCACGGCTGTCCAAAGGGCTGCCCTTCGTCGCGGGCAGATCGAAAGGCTTGCGCGGCCGAGCGGACACAATCCCAGACCCCCGACACGAGGTTTTGTTTGTTCGCAACGTCGACCCCCAGAGGTCTGGACTCATTCCCTGGGACCGCCGTTTCATCCTGAGCAATTCTGTTGACGGTCCTGGGGCCCAGCGAGGGCCCTCAGAGGCAGACGATAACACAACCTTCCGTCGTGTGTTTTTTGGCGACGCGAAGGAGCCCGGGATGAAACCCCACCCGCAGAGGAGGGTGGGGGGGGCCAGCCGAATCCACCGATGTGTCGCGCGCAGACTGCGGCACCCGTCTTCGGATCGATCCAAACGCCAGAAACGAAAAACAGATCGCCCCTACACCCTGCGAAATGCTTAAGAAACCATGGGTTAAAAAATTCAGAGTCTCAGAACTGGAATAAAAACCCAGAACTTGTATCAAAATCTTGGGATTTACATTGACAAGTTAAGAATAATCAAGATTCTGGCCGAAAACTTACGTTTTCTCAAGCATCGCCTAAGGTGTAGGCTTTGGGTCATCGCGGATTTCTTGTGCGGGCACCTGCGCCCGCCCCGCTCTCCCTGGCGCCCGGAAGCGCCGCTGGGGGGCCCAGCCGCAGACCCGAGAGATCCTCACATAACTCCGACCACTTATCTTGGTGCCGACCATTTTTGTCTTGGTGCAGTTTTTCTTCCACAGCTGTGTCCTCCGCCGACTCGAAATCCCTCTCTGGGTTGTCGTTCGCCGCTTGCGCCTCCTCCAGCCAGCTCCAGAAGTCCGCGGTGTCGGTCTCTGTCCACTCCTGCTCGGAGTGCGTCGGCGGCATGCCGATGCGGTTGGTGATGTAGCTGGGCCTGGCCATGGATGAGGAGGAGAATGAATGAGAGGGGAGGGAGGGGAGGAAGGGAGGGAAGAGGATAAGGTATGAGGATGGAGGCCGGAGGGTGAGGGATGAGGAGGAGGAGGACGAGGAGGAGGAGGAAGAGGAGGAGGAGGAGGAGGGACCAGAGTAAACCCAAGACGCGTCAGCGATGCTGCAACACACCCTCCCGTCTCAACTCTCCTCCCCAGACGTCCTGACAAGCCTTCCTTTTCACTGCAATACAGAAGCAGGCGCATGTTGGGGACGCCCTCTGTGCCCTCATACACGTACGTGCGAAGACCTCGGCGATCACATGTTGAATGCCCTCCTTCGCGCCTGCACGCGTGAGAACGTGCCAAACGCACACGCGCCAGGCGCATGTTGGGGACCCCCACTCCAAGCGCGCTTTACGTGCGAAGACTTCGACGACCACTTGTTGGATGCCCCCTTCGCGCCTGCACGCGTGAAGACACGCGCCAAACGCTTACGCGCCAGGCAAACGTGAGTGACCCGTCCTCCGAGCACGTTTTTCACGTGTGTTGGATGCCCCTCCTTCGCGCCTGCGGACGTGAAGACACGCGCCAAACGCGCACGCGCCAGGCGCATGATGGGACCCCCAACCACGATTGTCCGCACGCGTGGAGAATTCGACGAGTCCATGTTGGGTATATTCTTCCTTCGCGCCTGCACACGTGAAGACACGCGCCAAGCGCGCGCACACGCCAGGAACATGTTGGGGACCACCCCCTCCGAACTCGTATTTGCACGCGCGAAGAATTCGACGACCACATGTTGGATATTCCTCCTTCGCGCCTGCACACGTGAAGACATGTGCCAAACGCGGCCCCAGCTCGATCAAGTTGGCTAGGGTCTGCTCGCTATGGATGGCGCCCGAGGCCCATGGGCCGTTGAGCCCAAACCAGGTCGAGTGGACGATGGTCGTTGCGCTGTCTGGATGCTGTCCGAGCCCAGGGCGCCGCTAAGACCCAGGGCCGTGAGGCTGACGATGGTGGACACGTCCTGGATGGCGCGGACGAGTCGGCGAGGTTCTGTGCGTCATGGATGCCGCTCGTGTCTGGGTGCGGTGTTGCTCCAATCTGGTTGGGTTGGCAAAGGCTGGCGCAATCTGGACGCCGCCCGATGCGCATGTGCTATCGAACGCCGGCCCTGGCACGCCAACGAGTGTCTGAATGGCCTGGGTACCCGGAGTCCGGGCGTCGTTGGACCACAGCTCGGTCATGCGGCGAGTCTGTGGCCTACGCTGCAAGGCTCCAAAACTGCACGATCACGGCGTTGATGTGCTACGCGCCCAGTCAGCGCCACCACGTGCACCGCCATGAGCTGGTCGAAGCTCTCAGCCACGCGGCCAATTTTTTTGGGGGGCGGCATTCGAGCTGCTGCAGCGACGTGAGGTGGCCGAATCACTCAGCAGGGCGCCTAGCGTCTGCAGCGCCTCGAGCTGGCAGAGGCTCTCCAGCGGGGTGCGCAGGCGATGATCTCTGAGCGCCTGCAGCACCTCTTTGTGGTCGACGCACTATTCTAAATTTCTCAGACGCACCTCTTTCTGGTGAACTCCTCAGCCGGCTTTGGTGAAATTTCGATTGTTGTAGTTCCGTGACCTGAGTTCTTGTTCTGGTCGAGTTCTGGTCGAATTCCGAGATCTGCAAGGGCGTGAGCGGGCTGAGGCCCTCCGACATGCTGCGCAGGTGGCGCTTCCGAGTCGTCGGCGCTTGCGGTGCCTTGAGCGGGCTGCGGCTCTGGCAGGCAGTGCTGGTAGGACTCCGCCAGTGCAGCACTGTGCAAGGGCTGAAACTCTGGGCAGGCTGCTCAGCGGGCCCCAGAGCCCACGGCGCCGCGAGTTGGCCGATGCTGCCCAGCAGCCTGCGCGAGCGGCGCTCTCTGAGAGTCAGCGCTCGCAACGTCGTACCCAAATCCCCGACGTCGTGAATGTTTTGACAGCGTCGACCCCCAAAGGTCTGGACCTCTTTCCCGGGATCGGCTCTTCATCCTGAGCCGTTTTGGACGGCCCCGAGGCCTGATAAGGGCCCCGGGAAGCCGAAAATTGCGAAACACCTCCCGTCGTAAATTTTTCATGGCCCAAAGGGTCTGGGTTCGTGCAGTGCGCAGTGTCGAAACCAGCGTGGACCCATGCGCATGTGCGTCCTTCTTGCGTCCCTGCCCCCCTCTGCGCCTAGCTGGCTCCTTCTGCTCCCGCATCCAGCGCGGCGGCAAGGCACTCCGGGAGGGCCTGGGATGTGCGAGCGTTGCCGCGCGTGCTGCCAACGCCCGCGCGATGGCGCACGCGCTCGCCACCCGCGCTGGCAGCGCACTGGGCGCCGAACCTGGACCCCCGACGTCGTGATTTTATCGCAGCGTCGACCCCAGTGGTCTGGACCCCTTCCCCGGGAGGAGGAGGAGGAGCGCTTCGTGACGGCAGTGATTCTGCCCTCGATGGGAGGGTGGCGAGCCCGCTAGTCGCAGTCTCTGCGAGATGCAGACGCGCCCGGCTCGGATCGGGGAGACGTGCTCGGCGGCGTTGCAGGCGGGTCGCGCCCCTGAAATCCCTCTTTTTCCCGTGGTGGCCTCGGCTCGATGCCCACTGTGGCGTTTTGGGCCGTTCGCTTTGCGCGTGGGTGGGTTTGGAGAGACCCGACGTAGAGGTACTATCCGACTTCCTCTGTCCGTCATGTCTCCCCTCCCCTGCCGGGTCAAGCTGAGGCTTCCCAAAGGTAGCAACAACGATTGTGCGATGAGACCAGAAGATCGGGTTCGTTTTCCGGGTGTGGCCTCAGACTGAAAACACTGAGGCGCTTCCTTGAGCCACGATGGATACGGAAGCCCTCGCTCCCGCGTCGCTTCTCGGCTGTCGAGCGGTTAACCGCTCGACGGTCGCCAGCAACAAAACTGGGCATTCCCGGGAGGCTGGCTGAATGGTGACGCGTTGTATAACACCAAGGACTTTCTGCCATTTGCACGCAGATGACAACAATGACGGCACACGCGCGTGCGGTGGAAGTAAGGGCGCGCCGTGCACCCCGAACATGTCCCACGGGAAATCGCGTGGGTTCGGTATAACCCCGAACAAATCCTACGGGGAATTGCGCGTGTTTCGGCAGACCCCAAACAAATGCATTCGCACTCAGTCCCGATACATGTGCACGCACAAGACATGCGACTCTGTTGCCCAAGAATGACCGATACGTGTCTGATGGACTTACGTGCTCCCCCCATCCGCAGTACTCGAACAGGAAGGCTGTGGATGCCCACGTCAGTCCATGGCCCTTTAAGGGGCCGCCCATCTCCGCTCGGAAGCCCCAAGTCTGTGACGCGGTGCTGCTCGGCGCCGCTTCTTCTTCGGACGGGCTCTTTCTCCAGCTTCAGCGTCTGGACGTTGACTCGCACGATCGGTTCCTGCATCCCCTGGTGCGCCAGCGTCAGATGAGGCGGCTCCAAGGTCTCGTCCTCTGACCTGCGCCGTTGCCTCGATCACTGCCTGCAGCTCCACGTTGGCGATGCCGTGGTTCCTGACGAAGGCAGCGTAGGGCGCGCGCATGTCGTGGGCGTAGTTCGCGCGCACATCTGGCAACGGGGTGAGGTCATAATCTGGCCGCCACTTCTCGCACATGGCCCTCAAGAGCTCCCTCCCGCAGTGGGTGGTCTTGCGGGGCGTCCGGGTGGACGATGCCCTCAATCATCAGCGTGCTCCCTCCTCCTCCCCCTCGCGCTGCCGCAGCACCTGGTCGCGGCGGTTGTCCGGGATGGGGCGTGGCGGGGCCGTCGCCTGCCATGTCGCTCCTGTTAGCCCGTCCTGGGGTCACGGAGGTCGTGTGCGCGGCCGCGGTGCTAGGGATATGGCCCTCCATGGCATCGATGAGGACCTTGATCACCTCGGGCGTGGCCAGCTTGGTCAGCGAGTCGGCGACCATCTCCTTCGTGGGGCAATAGCTGAGCTTCACCCGGCCCTGCTTCCCCTCCTCCAGGAACCGCTTGGCGCGTACAGCATACTAGCGAGTGCGCCAGGTGGCGCCCAGGCTCGCCGCAGTGAGAGCGGCCTGGTTGTCGATCAGGATCTCGACGCAGTTGGGGTAGAGGTGCAACGTGGAGAGGAGGTAGCTAACCCCCTCAGTCACCTGCCAGCCCGGGGCGGCAGCGCAGAGCTCGGCCTCGGCCGTGGACAGCGCGGACAGGGCTGCCCGGCTGGAGCGCCACGTGATTACCGAGGCGCCCCAGCAAATGATCATACCATTCTGCGACTGGGTGGCTGCCCCAGCGAATTCCGCACCTGAGTAGACGCGGAGGTCGTTCTCGTCGCCCTGGGTGGTAATGGGGCGACCTTGGTCGGCTGTCCCTGCCAGGTGCCGACACAGTTTGTGGGCGAGGTCGCGGCTCCATGTCCCATGCTTGGTGCTGCTGGAAGCCAGGGGGAAGTCCAGTAAGAGACATCTGGCCTGGTGCGCGTGGCAAGCCAGTTGAAGGCCCCTGCGTGGGCCTGCAGCCCCTTGAGCTGCTCGGGCTGCGGTGTGTCCTCCTGCTCAGGAAGCTTCTCCATGGAGACGTTAGTGATGGATTTGCAGTGGTCCATCCCGTGCTTCGCCGAGAGCTCTTTGGTGAACCACTCCTGGGTGAGGTAGAGGTCTCCGTTCGAGCGCATGTGCCAATCCAAACCCAAAAATGTAAGGGATACCTCTGGCGTGAGGGCCCTCTCTGGCCCAAACTCCCACAGGCCGAAGAACGCCTCGATGAAAAGCTCCCTGTCTGGCCCTCTCTCGGTGAGGGGGGGCATGTCGCCCACGTGCACGCGCAGAAGCCCACGAAACTCACGTGGGTGTCCCCTCCGTCTGAGGCTCCACACCTGAGTGTCGACCTCGTTATGCTCCAGTCGCCGTTGGAGGTCCATCTAATCTGCTTCAGCTTGCGGTCCCTCTCGCCTGACCACCGCTTCGGGCTATGGCGGAGACCGTGCGCCGCCCTGTTCAGCTTCCACACCGCGCCCTGATCAACGATGCCCCAGGCGACCCACTGCGCAAGGGGCTGGACAAGGATGAGCTCGTCGGGCGGCAGCGGTGCATTCAGGAACGCCTCCCTCACGTCGAGCTTGCTCACCATCCAGCGTCGAATGGCCGCAAACTTGGCAGCCATAAAGATGCTGGATTGTTCGGCCTAGGCTGTCCAGCGCTGCGCTGAGGGATCAAACTGCCGGAGGTTCCCGGCTATGCAGGTGCGGCATTTGCGGAAATCCTGGTCTGTGCAGGACCACGTGTTGAGCATGGGCAGCGGTCCCTTGCCGTATCTCTTGATGTCGTCTGCTGGCGCCACCTGGGCCGCGCCCCGCGTCAAGGAGTCGTGCTCCGCCTGAGCGGCGAGGATCCATGCATTGCGATCAGGGCCAACTGCTCGGCGAATCTCTCCGGGGGAACAGCTGTCTTGCCTGGCTCTGGGCCAGCGACTCGCTGCAAGGCTGTAAGAGTATCGCCCTCAACATGGTCGACTGGTCCTGAAGATGCCGCTGCCGCGCACCATGCCATAAGCAAATGGTAGACAAAGCGGGCCACGAGAGATGGCTCTCGATATCGTCTCCGCCGCTGGCGCGAGGCTCTCGAAGGGCGCGGTGCCTCGCAGTCCTTCTCGTCGTCCTCTGCGACTTCGGGCTGCGAGTGCGCGCTGTCCCGGGTGTCCTTGCGCGCGCCCAGCTCGCCCGTCGCGGCCTCGGCGCACCCGCCTCAGCTGCGGGCAGACCAGGGCCCGCGGCCAGCTCGTCGTCGGCGGAGAACGAGGACTCGACATCCTCCCAGTCGTAGAACTCGGCCTCCCCAGGGTCCGTGGTGGAGTCGTCGGCGGCCGACGGAACTGATCCCAAAGTCGCGAGCGTAGATGTGGCCATGGCCACGGCCAGCGCAGCGTGCGGGAAGCACTCAGGGGGGCTGTCGCAAGCTCGGGGCGTCTGTCCTGGACTCTGCTCAGCAAGTGCTTCATCTCCTTGGTCGGTGGCCCTGTTCTCGGGATCTATGTTCTCGAGGGCTGGCTCGTGGAGGAAATCCTCATCTGTGCGCTGCGCGGTCCCGGCCTCCTTCTGGGCGGTCAGCAGCAGGCGTGGGGCCCGCAGGCACCCCCCACGGACTAGGCTGTGCCGACTGGTCTGTCTCCAGCCCTTGCGCGTCTGGAGGCAAGCCGTAGAGATGGCCGTCTCGCGCGTGACGGCTGGGAGGTCCTTGGGGCGCGGCCCGGGCACCGCGGCGGCGTCGAAGTCAGCCAGATCTGGAAGGCCAAGAGGGCGGTCGGGAGGATCCCAACTGTTCACACTGGGCTTCACCCGCGCGCGGTCATCCTGTGAAAGTCCCTGTGGCTGGACGTCAGCCCGCGGCTTGATCCATCCTTTCTGATAGATCTAGTAAGCGTCTGAGATGTGGTCGCAGCCTCCGAAGATGGTGCATGGCTCTGCCCGCGGTGTCCACGAGCTTCTTGGAGGCGGAGAGGTCACCAGCATCCCACACGTGCCGAAAGGGACTCTGGGATAGCATCCAAGGCTGGCGTCGGTTCGCTCCAGCTGCGCAACTACCAAGATACCGACTCCCCAAGCGTTCGCGTTGGGGTTGTGTCCCTGCGTAGTTGTCCTGTGGGTTGCGTGTTCGCAGCAGTGCTCAGAAAGCTCGCCGTTGACGAACTCCGTGCCTCTGTCGCTGTGCAGGTGGAAGTAGAGCGCGCGCGGCAGCCCGGCGTGGTCGTCATTGACATTCGCCACGGGGCCCATGATGGCCTCCGTGGCCTCGGCCTTCAAGCCGAGCAGGGCTGCTTGGATGAGCGGCCGCTGGAGGTCCTCGCCGCTGGCTGCAGGGGCTGCGTCTGGAGCTGCTGGATCGTCTGCCGCTGCTTCGGCGTCAGCTGGGGGCGCTGGCGCCGGTTGCGGGTTGGTCTGCGTCGCGGCCTCTACGCGCACCGCCGTCTGGGCGATGGGGCCGAATAGTCAGAACGAAGAGCTATGCCATCATGTCTCGCTGGATATACTTCCCAGGCCGTGGTGACGGCTCGTGCGGTCCTGAAAGACCGACAGTCCAGAGTCCAGACTCCGAGGGAGACGTTGGTTCTTCGATAGTGCTGTCGCTTCCGCATTGCCGCTGCCTGTCAGATCTCGTTGCCTGGGTTGCTCCTCTGGTTCTGCCAGGGGCTGTCGGGGATCTTGCCCTTGAACTAGTCCTGGAGTTCTTGAGGCGAAGCGGGCTTGGCGGCCGGCACCTCTGGGCGTTCCTCCTCGGCCGGGGCCATCTGGCGCTGGAAGCCTTCGTCTTGCGCCCGAACAGATGCCGCGGGGAATTCCTGTGGCCCAACGGGCTCTGCTGCAGGTGCCTCTGGGCGCTCTTCCTGGGCTGGATCCACCGAGCGCTGGAAACCCTCGTCTTGCGCCCGGACAGATCCCGCGGGGAATTCCTGGGGCGCAACGGCCTCTGCAAGGGCAGCCTGTGCAGGGGCTGGGCTCTGGTCGACGTCGCCCTGCAGCCTATGCTCGAAGCGCGCTTGTCTGGAGGCAGCCGCGGGCGCTAGATCCGCGAGGCACGCTGCGCTATCGGAAGGTTGCCCAACCCGACCACGCAGCGACTGCGGAAGCTGCGATGTAGCTGCGGCCGCTGCTGCGGCTGAAGCTGCTGCCGCCGTGGCTGCTGCTGCATCTGCTGATGCGCTGGGCGCCAAGTTCGCGATGCCATTGGTCGCAGTGGTCATGACGTCGGCGAAGTGCTGGCGAAGCTCGCCTGGAGGCCTCGGGGCCACGGCGGAGGGTGTCATGGGCCCCTTCGCCATGTCATGGTTGATCCACGGGTCCACCAACTCCTTGAAGATATCCTCGCAGACGTGTTTCTGGGTCACTTCTCGATGGGCCTGAAGGCGGTGCGTAACCTGCTCCAACTTACTGATCTCCTGGAACCCGTCTGGATCGCAAAATGCATATGAAGAGGTTGTCTTCCCCCCATCATGCGGCGTGGCGCCGTTGTGATCATCGAAGCCATGAGTCCAGGTGAGGATCTGGTCGCACAGGGCCTCGGAGTACCTGGCCGTTGCTGCCGTTCTCGGTCCTTCTGGTCCTGCTCCTCGAAGGTGTAGGTGGTCATGACTGCGGTCGCAAAACGTGTCCCAACCTGTAATCGGGCTGTCTGGTACGAACAAGCTGATATTCTTGATGTGTCATCCTTCGATCTGCGCCCCATGCATGCACTGATCAAACTGCGTCTGGTGGAGCTTAAGCTGGGTCGGCACCTTCAGCGGGCTCTCGGTGATGATCTTGGACTCGCCGCTGTTCTCTACATGGAAATGCTGCCCCATGAGATACGGGAGGAAACGACGCATCGCCGGGAATCGCCGCCCTGGCCCCTCGCGGCCCGGCGGGCTGCCAGAAGCGCTTGAGACGCGCCGTGCGTCGCGTCTCCCCGGAAGGCGCAGTTTGGGCGCCGCGAAGAGGCAGAAGACGCCCACAACCAATACGCCGTACAAGATCAAGGTCTGATCAGGTCGCCGCGCTGTGAACCACCCATACATCATGCCTACGGGAGGCAAGTGGGAAACGCGCCGTTCTCGCGCCCGTGCCGAGAGGGCGCCTGAACCGGAGCAGAGCTCCCAAAGCCTGGGCTACTGCGGCAGAACAACAGATCCCACGGAGTATTCCCGGGGGTTCTGCACGACGCACTGGCCCATGCTGTCGAAGCGCGCGGGGGCGATAGTCGCTTCGACGTTGTCCTGCCAATGCAAGTCTGGCAAGTTCCAGTACTTCGCCCGGATTCTGGAAAGGTCCTCGTTGGGGGACTCCCCCTTCAGGTGCTCGAGGTCAACCTTCTGTTTGGCGCGAGCCATTCGGGCCGCCTTGGGCTCCCGGGCCGGCCTGCCGTTGCCGCCCTTGTTGTGGTGCTCTGGGAGGTCGGAAAGAAGCTGGTTGGGCTCGCTCTTGGAGATGCACGGCGCGCTGCCCCACGCCCGCGCCTGGATCTCTCGCCCCATTAGGGCCCTGCGCTGTGAGGGTATCAAAGCGCCGGATTACGCACCCTCGCTCCCACGAGAGTCCTTCCGGGAACAAATCGATATTCTCTCCGGGGGCGGCCCGCGGCGCGTAGACGGTGGGGCCCCCCTTGGGCGTCTCCTTGTGGCGGAGACACTCGCCGCGCGCCAGTTGGAGGCAGTCCTGGTAGCGTGACTGCGGCTGGTCCTTCTGGCCCAGCTGTCGAGAGCGACGCCGTCCCCGGGGAACTTGGCAGTAGCTCCGGAGCCCGCTGCGGCTGCCATCGCGTGGTCGACGCAGGCCTTGCCAGGGGCCGGGGTGCCGTCCGCGCCCGCGTCCTTCCCCTTGCCTTTCTTCCCGCCTTTGCCGCCTCTGTCCTTTCCTCCTGTGGCCCCTTGCCGATCTTCCCACCTTCCTCTGCCTTCTTGCGCCTGTCCCGTTGCTCCTGCCAGTGATTGTCCTGCTCTGGGTCGGCTCCTCCGCCGGGGCGGGCGCGGGCGCTGCTGGCGTGCTCGGGGGGGCCGCGTGCGAAGCAGCGTTTCGCGTCCACTGGGATGCCTGCGCGGTGAAAGTAAGTGGCAGCCCGCGGCGACAACGAACTGGAGAGTCACGCGGCCCCCGCGCTCGGGGCAGCGGTCGCGGCTGGCGGGGCGGCTGCAGCTGCTCGCGCCGAAGCTGCCTTTTTCCTTTCTGCGTCCTTCATCTGCTTCAGTTGGGGCTTCTGGTTGTCGGCGTCCGGCGGCCCCGGATTCAGGGCGTTCTCGCCTGGGGGCGCGAGCGCGGGGGGCTCGGCACCAGCGAACTGGGGAACTACCCGTAGGATCTGAGGACTGATGGCGCGCGGCGAGCCCAGCCTGTTCTTGAGTTGGCTACGCCGCAGATTGAGCTGCGGCTCGGTCATTTCGAAGACGTTGCTGAAGATGGACTCGAGGGCCCGGTAGCTCAGCATCAGATCTGGTGGAAAGCATCCCAAGTCAATCATCCTCCGGACATCCGTATGCCAGCGCATGAGCTCGATCTGAGCAGCCCCTGCACTCGCGCAGACGGGCGGGTTCGATATCTTGCGCATGAGGCTGTCCTTATCGCCAGGGGAGCCCCGCGCAAATAACTTGAAGGCGCGGAACAACAAAGCGTGGTGGTCCAAAGGCGTTGGAACCAAGATCTCGCGGGCGGCGCCGGCCGACGCGCGGATCCAGCTCCGCCAAGATGTAGCGTGGTAGCCCGCTGGCTCTAGGCCCTGGGTGATCTGCAAGTGCCACTGCTGGAACCTGAGCGCCCGCGCGCCTGGGCCCCCGGGCTCGAGCTTGGGGAGTTCGGGGATGAGCGTGTGCAGGGACTTCAGGATCATGTTCAATTCGCCCATGCTGGGCCCGCCGCCGATGCTGATGGCGCCGCCGTTCTGGGCTGGGGCGTCTGCGACCCATTCCATGCTGCAGAACTTGGCAGGTCGATTTCCTGGCGGGACCCCATGGGGATTGCAGTCGCTGGAGCTGCCCCGCCACTCAGCGGAGCGGGAGGAGATGCGGCTGCCGGCGCCGCGTTCCTGCCCTCGAAGGCTGGCGGCCCACGTGGAAGCTGACCCGTGTGACTCCGTGGTGTCGTCTCCGCGAGGAAGGTGTAGATGTCGCTGTGGCTCGTGATCGGGTCGCCCTGGAGCCCGTCGGCGAGCGCGGCAGCTGCAGGGGCAACTGGGCAGCCGAAGGCTGGCAGCTCCGTCATCTGGACAGCCGCGGCACCTGGCGACATCAATCCCGAGGTGGGTAATGGAGTGAGGCGCGCATCGCGTCCTGGGCCGCCCCCGCCGAACCGCTGGTGCGTGGCCGGAATGGGACCCTCTGGTCGCCTTCCCGCGAGGTTCTCGATGACCGTGTTCATCGCCAGCTCCGTGCCAGGAGGGGTGTAGAGGCCTGCGCGAGCCGTGGCACTGCCTCCTGTGGTGCGCTGGTGTAGGTTCTCCCTCCAGGGCCGTGGACAACTGGTGCGCCCAGCGCTGGGGGGTCGACCATGGGTAGTGCGTCTTGCCACCGCTGCTGTTGGTCGTCCTGGGGATCACCGTCGCCAGAACGAGGACTGAGATGAGGCGTCCTCTGGAACTCCAATGGACCGCCCATCTGGACCAGCTGCTGCTGTGGGTTCTCCACCTGGGCGCCTCCGCGTTGCTAGGTGATCAATCCAGCGCTGGCTGCGCCACGTGGGCTCGGAGACGGCTCGCGCTCGTGTGGCGCGTCCTCACAATCCTTCCAGACCGCCCACTCGAACTCAAGGGTCTCGATGCGGTCTGCTGCTCTGTGGGCGTCCTCCTGGGCGGCGCGAGCGGCCTGGAGGAGGCTCTTGACTTCGTCGAGTTCGGTCTTGCAAGGTCTTGACGTGGTTCTCGAGCTGCCTCAAACGATCATTGGTGGACGGGGCGCTAACCTCTGCTGGAGCAACCCGAGCCCCTGGGCTTTGGGCGGCATCCAGCAGGCGCGACCATGTCGAAGGGGGTGCCCTGTGAGCCTGGCGCGGCCGTCGCAGGTGCGTCGGCCAAAGCAGGTGCTCCAGGTGCCCCTGCAATCGCTGCACTGGGCGTCGCAGGCGGAGGGCGCGACCTCCAGAGAGACATCCCAGGGATGACCTGGCAGTCCCCTGAATGCAGGTGCGCTCGGTGGCCTCGATTGGCGGTCCAGCAAGCCAAACAGTGCGCGCGCTCCGGCACTGCCAGTGTGTCCTGGGACCGCGACCGCCTCATTCTCGGGGGCGCTGCTAGTGGCTCTGGTGGCGGCGGCGGTGAGTCTGCCAGGGCTGGTTGGGGCGGCGGCGGCGGTAGCGCAACGCGCGGCGTCGTACCCCCCTCGACTGCACCTCGAACCGCTCTTTGGGCGAGGCCTGCCGCAGCCCCTGCCGCCGTCGCCTCTGCGCCGCCAACGACAACGCCGATCGCGGAGCTCATCCCGATGGCCTCCACGGCCCTGGTCTTCCATGTGTAAAGCTGGTCATTGATGCTGCGTCTCCAGCTCTCCCGACGCTGAGCGTCCTGGAAGGAAGCGTACTCGGCGGTGGCCTCCGGGATGCACCTCGGAAAAGTAGAAAAAAACGCTCGAGCCCCAAGCGCACGGGGTGCCCAAACGTACCGCATTTGGCACACACGGCGGGCTCGAAGGTCATATGGTCGCAGATCTGGCAGTTGGCCTGCAAACCGCTGAGGATGCCTCCGTTGGGTGTATCCTTGGGCTCATAACCCGCGTGGCTGGGTTTGGAAAGGCCCGACGTAGAGGTACTATCTCACTTCCTGGGTCCGTCATGTCTCCCCTTCCCCGCCGAATCAAACAGTGGCTTCCCAAAGGTATCAACAACGATTGTGTGATGAGACCAAAATATCGAGTTCGTTTGCCTAGTGTGGCCTCAGATTGAATGCGCTGAGGCGCTTCCTTGAGCCACGGTGGGTACGGAAACCCTCGCTCCCGCGTCTCTTCTCGGCTGTCGAACGGTTGCCTGCCCGACAATCGACGGCCAACAAAGCAGGGCATTACCAGGATGTTGGCTGAGTGCTTACGCGTTTTATCATCTGGTAGCAAAAGCCCCAGGAATTCCCCGTGGGATCTGTCAGTCTCTACAAGAAAACCAAGGACATTTTGCCATTCGCACGCAGATGAAAACAATGACGGCACGCGCGCGTGCGATGGAAGTAAGAGCGCGCCGTGCGCCCCGAACAGATCCCACGGGAAATCGCGTGGGTTCGGTATAACCCCGAACAACGCCCACGGGGAATTGCGCGTGTCTCGGCAGACCCTAAACAAATGCATGCATGTGCACGCACAAGACATGCGACTCTCTTGTCCGAAAACGACCGAGGCGTGCCTGATGGATTTGTGCGTGTCGAGCCGCCTGCCTCTCGCTGAAGGACTCGCCTGCTTGTCATCCCGAGTTGCTTCTCGACGGTCCCGAGGCCCTGGAAAGGGCCCCCCGAGGCCGACAATGGTGATCCTCCTCCTCCTCCTCCCCCCCTCCTCCTCCTCCTCCTCCTCCTCCTCCTCCTCCTCCTCCTCCTCCTCCTCCTCCTCCTCCTCCTCCTCCTCCTCCTCCCGTCGTGCTTTTCGTCGCAACGCGAGGGGGCCTGGGGTGCTGGCAGCGCCCTGGGCGCCGAAGGGCGCCGCCCGGGCCCTCGCGCGGGCTCCTTCCATCTCCGCGGTGCGGGGGGGGGTTGGCCGAGGCGCCCCCCCTCCGGCAGGCCGCGAGGCCCGTGGGACTGGCCCGGCGCTCTCGCAGAAAACAACACTTTCTAACCTCGAGTTGAGCAGGGACCGACCGTCCCGGCATTCCTATACGATTACCACGACGTGCAATTGGAACCCAACAGTGTTCGAATCGCAGAAGCAAGGTTCTTATCACATTGTTCTTATAACATGAGGCCGAGGTGATGAAACATGACAGTCTCGGCCAGACATGTCCTAAGAACTTTCGTGCAAATCACAAAAAGGTTCTTGGAGCATTCTTTGGTGGGCCTATCGGCGAGCCAGTGCGCTTCGCCACTGCTGGAATGGGACTGGCCCGACTCTCTTTGAGAAAACAGCGCTGCGTAACCTTAGGAGGTCTTTCGTTTTGCTCCCCCTCTGTATCTCTCTTCGGGCCCTGAGATCCTGGCGCTGCAACTTTTTCGTGACGGGCGCTCTCGCCCCGCCTCGGGCCTTGGGACCCTCACGGAACGATCCGGCTCGAAACATGACGCAGAAGGATGGGGCCCAGGGTTACGGGCATGATCTTTGACGACGTTGCAACTTTTCGCTGCGTCGGATCTCAAGGGGGAACAAACTCGCCCCTCCTCCTCTTCCTGCTCCTGCTCCTCCTCGTGCTCCTCCACGGGTGACACCCCAGTCCGTCCAGAAGGGCGCCAAAGTTTCGAAGAGATAAGTCGTGTCCACTACTCTGGGGGTTCTCAAGGCCTCTAGAAGTTACCTTCCAGACGAACCCAACCCAACTCGAAGTCCCAAGTTTCGGGTCGGGCATGTGCGGGTTCCATATATGTTTCCTCCATGTTCCGGAATGTCCCCCCGCCTTCACTGGGAATGGAGGAAACATTGGGGCCTCGGGTTGGGTTGGGGTGGTTTGGTGGGTCGTGAAACTCACCGAAGCTTTTGGTCGTCCCGATGGCGCTCAATGTTGGCGGCGCGCGCAGGGGAGATGTGGTGAGGGGGGAGGCTTCTTAGAAGCAGCCTCCTTCTAAGAAACCTGCCCCCCTCCCCCAGCCGCCCCTCTGCGCGTGGCGGACTCTTACAACGCACGTCGCAGAAGCTTTTGGTCGTCCCGATGGCGCCAAACAGCGCGCCCAGTCGCGCGCAAAGCGGACACAATGCATCACCCTCACATGGCGATATTGGGCGCTATTGATCGCTACATGTACTCTTGGGCACTATTTGAATGCTATTCGGCGCTGCTGGGTGCTATTGGGTGCTATTGTGCGCTATTGGGCGCTGTTGGTTTCTGTTCGCCGATATACATTCAATACGAGACGAGCGGAAGCTCCTGTGATTTACTATCTAACGCTCCCTTGCACAAGCTGCCAGACTCGCTCTGGCGGAACTCCACTCTACGATGCCACAATTTGGCCGACGCTCCCAGACCCCCTCGAGTCGTGATAAAAATGGCGACCGCTGGTTTCGCCGACGGCTTGTTTCGCCCGGCTGGTGTCGCCGCCCGGCGCAACCAGCTCCATCGGCAAATCCAGCTGCCGTCGACGAAACCAGCTGCCGTCGGTGAAACTGCCCGACCCGACCCGTCCGCTAGTGTCCGCCCGCCCGACCCGACCCGCCCAATAGGGTTCGCGCGTGCTCGGTCGAGAGCGCCCAACACTTCAATGTCCCGCCCGCCTGACCCGACCCGCCCGTCAGGATCCGCCCGCCCGACCCGACCCGACCCGCCCGCTAGGGTCCGCCCGCCGGACCCCACCCGCCCGCTAAAGCTCGCGTCGGCGAATCCAGCGCCGGCGACTTCAGCGCCAGCGAAACCAGCCGCCAGTGAAACCAGCGGGGCGAAACCAGCGGGGCGAAACCAGCGCCAGCGAAACCACCGCCGGCGAAGCCAGCTCATGCCATAAAAATCACGGCGGACGATTTTCTCCATTTTTGGACCCCACGGGTCCTCACCGGGTCTCGGGACCATCACAAACTGCTCAGGATGAGAAGTCAGTCCCTGGGAAGGGGTCCAGACCCTTGGGGTCACATAGTGAAAAATTCATAACGTCGGGTGTCTGGGGTCCTGGCGAGTGGACTGGCTCTTTCTGGTGGTGGCGCCACAAGGTGCGACCAGCGTTGTCGGCGCGGCCGGGCGGCCGGTCGCGTGGAATGGTCAAATGGAAGCCACGGTATGCTAGCGTTTGCACGGCCAGATTTGCCGTGTGCCCATCGCGTCCGTGCTTGGGCCAAAAGCGACAGACGTGCGTCTGCCATCCCATTCCGCTCTGGCCAGTCCGCCAAAACCACTGCCTCCCGCACGCTGCTTCCGGGGGCAACCAAAAAGGATGCGAGGCGCTTGGGCTTCCAAAGTGCGCTGAGCGCTGGCTGGCCAGCAAGATTGGCCAGCTGGGGCAGAGAAGAAACAAAGCAAGGATATAATACACATTTGGCAAAGCACCTCATCCTCACAGGGCCCAACTGTATGGCAGGGGCGACAAGGAGGAGGACAAGAAAAAGGAGGAGGAGGAGGACAAGGAGGACCAGTGTAAACCCAAGGGTCACCAACGATGTTGGAATAAGCCCTCCCCCCAGATTCCCTCTTCATAGGCCCCTGCAACGGTTCATTTCCAGAGGGACCTGTCTCGTTCGAATACATCCGTTTGAAGACCCTGAAGCATGCCAGAACAGTGTTCTCGGCATTTCAACGCCATGGGTAAACCTGGCTGTTGCGTCTTGACGGTCCTGAATCGCGCCCGGACGCCATTCCTGGGACGTCAACACCGCCCATCATCGTAACTGTTGCGCCCCCATACTCGTGAATCCTTCCAAAACCATTTCTGGTACGTCGATCATGGGAACCAATGGAACTCGTGCAATTGCTTAACAAGAGCGTGCGCGGCGCTAAGCGAGAACTACACTTGGAAGAGGACCCACCGTCAATCCGTGAAGCTCCTGCATTTTTTGCAACGAATGTGCGCGGCGCTAAGGCGAAAGCCACATTTTGAAAACGAGCCACCCTCAATCCGTGAAGCTCATGTAATTTTTCTACAATGAATGTGCGCGGCGCTAAGGCGAAAGCCACATTTAAAAAACGAGCCACCCTCAATTCCTGAAGTTCTTGTAATTTTTAACAACGAATGTGCGCGGCGCTAAGGCGAGAGCTACACAATGAAAACGAGCCGCCCTCAATCCGTTAACCACTTGCAGATTTTGAGAACGAGTTTGCGCGGCGCTAAGGCGAGTCCATTTTGAAAACCACCCGCCCTCCATCTGTGAAACGTTTGCCAATGTTTAAGCTTCAGGGTCATAAGTGGTGAGGAAGTCTCAGGCGAAACGCCCGGCCCGCCCTGAAAACTGGCCTCGGGGGGCGACAGGGAGAAATTAGTTATAAGGAGAAAGAATGGACGAGGAGGAGGAGGAGGAGGAGGGGGAGGATCAGGATCATAATCAGGCCCGTTGGAGTTCGTCTGCTGCTTCTTACCGCCTGCCAGCTAACTGCCATGAGGGGCGGGGCAGGGTGAACTCTGGGGGGCGAAACTTGATGCCGCCAAACCATCTAGCGCGGCCCGTGGCTCTCGATGGACGCCGCACGGCCCCTGTAGGCACACGAATTCGGCACGCAGCCTGACGAGGGGCCCACGGTGGGGACCAACAATCACTGCTGCTGACCCTTGCCCTCTCCTCTGCCTTTCCCTCTCTTGCCTTTCCCCCTGCGCAACTTTTCCCTCTGGATGGTGGGGGTGTTCTCAACTTTTTTTTTTTTTCTTTTGATTTGCTCGCGGGTGATCGCCTGCCAATCACTCCTGCCCGAAGTCGACGACAACGAGCGAGGGGCCCGAAAGGGACCGAAAAGGGGAACGAGGGACGGACCCAGGTACCCAGACACAGGACGAGCGAAGGGACCCGACCGAAGAAACAAGGGACACGAAACCTCGAGGGCCTCGAGCAGTGCACCATTCAAAAACGTCCAGGGACGGAGGAGGAGGAGGGGCCTGGCCAGTGGCGCCGCGAGGTGGGCCAGCTGGCTCCGGTTCGCGGGGTCCGTCTGGTCGATCAGGCCCTGCACCCGCTCCAGGATCTTCTCCATCTGAGCCGGCAGGACATCCTCAGGCAGCGCTCGGTGGGCTGGTCTCCTCCTCCTCCTCCTTCTCCTCCTCCTCCTCCTCCTCCTCCTCCTCCTCCTCCTCCTCCTCCTCCTCCTCCTCCTCCTCCTCCTCCTCCCCCTCTCTCCCTCCCTCCCTCCTCCTCCTCCTTCTCCTCATTCTCCTCCTCCTCATCCTCCTCCTTATTTTCCTCCTCCTCCTTTGGCACCCCCTGGCCATAAGGGTGTGGCCGACTGGCCACAGTCCTCGGGGAAGTCTTTGATCGCGGCGTCGATGGCGGATTCGAGCTGGTTGCTCGTTTCCTGCCGGCTCATTGCCTTCGAGTTCCTGGCCCGGACCAGCTTCGCTACGAGGTCGGCCACGTCGGAAGTGTTCTTGGGGTCCACCAGTGCCGCAGCGAGGTCGGCCATCTCGGACTCGTTCGCAGGGTCCACCCCGTCCAGAATGCGCCCCAACCTCTCCAACCTCTTTTCTTCCAGCTGCTTCTGAACTCTTTTCCAGCCCTTCGGCGCGGACTCCGCAACATCGCTCTTCTCGGTCTCCCTCTCTAGGTCCTGCGAAGCCTGCTTGGCCTCCTGGACCCATCTTTGCATGGCCTCTACGACCTTAGCGTCCGCTTCGGCCAAGCTCTGCAACCGCTTTTCTTCCTCACCCTTCTGGACGTCCACGCTGGACTTGATAGCCGCATTATGATTCGACCTCCTCCTGGCCTGGGCCAGTGCCGCCGCCAGGTCGGCCATCTCGGACGCGTTCTTGGGGTCAACCTCGTCCAGGATGTCCCCTAGCCTCTCCAGCCTCTTCTCTTCCTCGCCCTTCGGCACGGCCTGCCCAAAGTCGCTGTCCTCGTACTTGGTCTCCCTCTCCAGGTCCTGAGAAGCCTGCTTGGCCTCCTGGACCCAACTCTTCATGGCATCCACGACCTTGGAGTCCGCTTCAGACACGTCCTCGCTGGAAGCTGCCGCTGCCTTGCGGGTCGGCCTCCTCCTGGCCTGGGCCAGTGCCGCCGCCAGGTCGGCCATCTCGGACGCGTTCTTGGGGTCAACCTCGTCCAGGATGTCCCCTAGCCTCTCCAGCCTCTTCTCTTCCTCGCCCTTCGGCACGGCCTGCCCAAAGTCGCTGTCCTCGTACTTGGTCTCCCTCTCCAGGTCCTGAGAAGCCTGCTTGGCCTCCTGCACCCAGCTCTTCATGGCATCCACGACCTTGGAGTCCGCTTCAGACACGTCCTCGCTGGAAGCTGCCGCTGCCTTGCGGGTCGGCCTCCTCCTGGCCTGGGCCAGTGCCGCCGCCAGGTCGGCCATCTCGGACGCGTTCTTGGGGTCAACCTCGTCCAGGATGTCCCCTAGCCTCTCCAGCCTCTTCTCTTCCTCGCCCTTCGGCACGGCCTGCCCAAAGTCGCTGTCCTCGTACTTGGTCTCCCTCTCCAGGTCCTGAGAAGCCTGCTTGGCCTCCTGAAGCCATCCACGACCTTTGGACACGTCCTCGCTGGAACCCAGCCTCTTCATGGCATCCACGACCTTCGGCACGGCCTGCCCAAAGTCGCTGTCCTCGTAGTCTCCCTCTCCAGGTCCTGAGAAGCCTGCGCCTCCTCAGCTCTTCATGGCATCCACGACCTTGCCGCTCAGACACGTCCTCGCTGGAAGCTGCCGCTGCCTTCGTCGGCCTCCTCCTGGCCTGGGCCAGTGCCGCCGCCAGGTCGGCCATCTCGGACGCGTTCTTGGGGTCAACCTCGTCCAGGATGTCCCCTAGCCTCTCCAGCCTCTTCTCTTCCTCGCCCTTCGGCACGGCCTGCCCAAAGTCGCTGTCCTCGTACTTGGTCTCCCTCTCCAGGTCCTGAGAAGCCTGCTTGGCCTCCTGGACCCAGCTCTTCATGGCATCCACGACCTTGGAATCGGCCTCAGACACGTCCTCGCTGGAAGCTGCCGCTGCCTTGCGGGTCGGCCTCCTCCTGGCCTGGGCCAGTGCCGCCGCCAGGTCGGCCATCTCGGACGCGTTCTTGGGGTCAACCTCGTCCAGGAGATCTCCCAGCCTCTCCAGCCTCTTCTCTTCCTCGCCCTTCGGTACGGCCTGCCCAAAGTCGCTCTCCTCGTATTTGATCTCCTTCTCCAAGTCCTGTAAGACAAAATTATCCAGGTGGTCTGGCCGAGGAGGTCCAATTCGAAAACACAACTCCCGAGACATAATCTGGAATGTGGAATGAGACTAGCACTCATCGACACCCAGACACTCCAAACCTGGAATCTGGAATCGAGAATTTCGACTCAAGGCTGGCGGATAACGTCGACATCGGAGTCCCGAATCCAGATTCGCTGAAGAACCATTGAATTAAAACCTTTAATCTGAACTCAGGAATCGGAGGAAGAGTAAAGGAAGAGTATGGAAGAGGCAACTCTGTCAAATCCAGAACTGGGAATCTGGCATCGAGTCTGACGGGGGAGTCTGACTCTGGAGTCCGAACGCACTCAGAATCTGCAGTCTGGAGTCGAAGCTCGCGGAGCGGGTACACTCCAGAGTTCGAGTTCGGAATGTGGATTCCGAGGATCAGCACCAGCATCAGGAGGATGGCCCAGGATGAGGACAATGAAGACGTGTACTAGAGGATAGACACTGGTCGAATCAGGAACTCGGGAGTCCGACTCTGGAGGTATCTGGACTTGCAGGAAGATCAGAACCAGGAGACTGCCGAATCTAGAGTCCGAACAGACAGCCTGGGGGATTGTACGACCAATGAGGAGCGAGATGAGGATGATCGAGACTGGCGGAGAAGGCCGAATCTGAAATCCAGAATCTGTCGACAGCGGGGGTGGGATCTGGGAGACCGAGCTTAGAGTCCGGAAATCTTAGCACAACATCGAGGCTGGCGGAAGAGGTCGAATCGGAAGTCAGCTTTCAGTTCAAGCGGGGGGATTCAGAAGGGGAGGAACTAGAGGCAGAGGAGCATGACAAGTCAATGCAAAGGGAAAAGAACGCTCGCTGGCCGAACGGGCTGAAGGCGGGCTAAAAGTTTCGGTCAAAGGTTCCGGATCGCTCTAGTTCGCGCGCGCGTGGTGGCCCCTGCCCTCCCGACGAGAAATACTCCGGGACACTCCTGGACGACATCCAAACGACTCGATTGAGAGACGGTGCTCGCCCTAAGCGCGGCCTTGGCCTCAGAGTGCTCCAGGAACGCTCCGCGGGGTCTGCTCGAGAGCCCAGGAGGGTCCGACACGGTCCAAGAGCGCTCCAGGACGTCTGATATCATCTCTTGACGGTCCAAGAGGTCTCCAACACGCCCCGAGAGCGACCCAAGAGGACCCCACAGAGGGCCCTGTGAGGCACAACTTTCCTGCAGGTTTTGAAAGGTCTTAGCGTTTGCGCCTTTTTGGGCTTTCCGGAGCGCTCCAAGACGGCCCAAGAGGTCCCCAAGATCGCCCCAAAACGGCCCAAGAGACCCCCACGAGGGCCCCTTGACGGCCAACGTCCCCAAGATGGCCCAAGAGAGAGGCCCCCCAAGAGGGCCCAAGAGGCTCCCGGGAGGAGCCCAGGAGGGGAAGCCTGAACTGAGATTTCGAGCCCTCCTCCCAAAGGTGGCATCGGAGACTGCCAGAAGGCTCCTAGGAAGGTCCTAGGAGGCTTTTAGGAGGACCCCAGCGGCCCTCAGCCTTCCGCCAAGAGGCCGCACGAGGCCCCAAAGAGGCCCACCAAATGCCCCCGCGAGCACGCAGGCAATTGCCAACGATGCTACAGTGCGTATGGGCCAGCGAAGTGGGCGAAGTGATCCGCCGCCCCACCGGGCACGGCGTGTTGGATCCCCGCTCGATTGGTCTGTAATATCTTGCTCAATCCTCTGACCTACACGCGTCTGGTATTTATTACTCTTTGCGTAAAGCCTTGAACACCTCCCCGCGGATTGATCGTTCCGCTGGCCCGTGGGTTCCGGCTGCGTCTGGGGCGTCCGCTGCCCTCCACTTTGCCCCCAAATCCGCCGACCCTGTCGGGGCGGAAAACGCTGTAGTCGTCCACGTCGTCGTCGTCGTCGTCGTCGTCGTCGTCGTCGTCGCCGTCGTCGTCTTCGTCGTCGTCTTCGTCGTCGTCGTCGTCGTCGTCGTCGTCGTCGTCGTCAGTCCCAAGGAAATCAAAAAACGTCGTAGTTCACTCGAAAGGATACCCTTTCCCTTTGATCCCTTTCCCCCTGGGGGAAGGGTCCAGGGGGGGAGAGGGGAATGGGAGGGGGGCGCGGGGGAGGGGGATCAGAATGCCGCCCCCCCCATTGGATCCTGGGGGGGCGGGCTCCCCTGTGGACAAAGAGAAGTCAAGCCTCCCGCCCTCCCACCCTCCCTCCAGACAGTTCCACCTGTTGACAAGGGGAGAGCTGGGGCCCCCTGTGCAGGGGGAGTCCCCCTCCCGTGTGGACAGGGAGGACCGAGGCCCTCTGCGACTTCCCCGCCCAGTCCCCCCCCATGTGGACAGGAGGGACTGGGGGGTGGCCCCCCTGTGGATACAGTAGGGGCTCGACCACAAGAAACCTTCCATAAGAAACCCAACCCTGAGACCCCAGGACGTCCATCGATTTTTGGCGTGGGAACGTCACGCCCTCCAACGTAGCAAACCATCGAAGCCCAAGAAACGCAGGGCACCCTGAAGGCAAGCAGGGTATTTCTTGGCATGGGTCTCCACTGTGGAAGGAACTCAGGGCCCCCGCCTTCCCTTTCACTTTGTGGACAAGGGGGACAAAAGAAGCTCTCCCCTGTTCCCCCTGTGGACAGGGGAACCGCTCCCACCCTCCTCCTCCCGGACCCCTCCCTTGGATGCACCCTCCTCAGTCTTATCAGATGTTGCGGGCGTTGCGTATTGTCCTATATGCCTCCATGAAGTCTCAAAACCGCTCCAGGGCTGCTTCAAGTGATCACGGAGCTTCCCAAAAAATCCTCCGAGAGACCCCCCAACAGGGCCCAAGAGGCTTCCAAGAGGGCCCCCGAAGGGCTCTGGCACGTCAGCGTCGTCGTCGACGTCGCCGCCGCCGTCGTCGTTCCCCTTCAGGGTCGGCAGCGCCGGCCGCAAGGCCTTCGCAATCAGGCATGTCTTCGCACGGGAGAGTTCCGAACACCTCGGGACGCCGTCTGAGACCTCCCCAGAAGCCCTCCTGGGCTGTCTTGGTGGCCTGTTGGGGCCATCTCGGGCCAATTTGGCCAGTGGGTAGGGCATTCTCGAGCCGTCTCGAAACCTTCTGAAGCCCTCTTCGACTCATGTTGAACCGAAAACAAAACGAAGCTAAACACATTCAAACACCCACAATGTTTTCACGCTTTCCGCCGCATCGGGCTTATATTTCCGCCTCTTGGAGGTCTCTTGAAACCTTTTGTGACATCATTGGGGCCTGTCCGGCCACCTTGGGATATCTTGGGAGGCCTCTATGGTTGTCCTCAAAGCATATAGGAGCTATCTTGGACCGTCGGGTCACCCTCTTGAAGCCCTTGTGAGCCATCCTGGACGCTTCCCGGCCCCCCTGGAGGCAGTTCAGAGGGGTCAAAGCTAGTGTGCTCAGGCCCCTTCTGCCCCTCAGTCTGCCTCTTATGGTTTCGTCCGCCGCTTGATAAAGCTGTGGGTGCTCATTCGAACTGTGTTTGAAGACTCTTTGGGCCCTCTTTACGTGTCACTCTTCTGCTTCCACCATGCTTCCCAAAATCTGTTTGTCCCACCTGGCTACTGTTGCATCAAAACGACCAGGTTCGACAAAACATGCCCGCTGGTGTCTGTCTCCTTAGGGATTTTCAACCCGTCATCGCGGAGGTCTTTGTCGTCGTCCATGCTTTCGTGGACGTCTTCGCCATCGCACACGACGTGGCCGTCGTCGCCGCTCTCATGCTCCTACTCCGCCATTTCCATCTGAACATCCGCCTGCACCTGCACCTACTCCTGGTTCTCCTCCTCTTCTGCGCCCTCATCCTCCCATTCCCCTTACAAGCCCCTCACCGTCGCATCGCCCTCCTCGCACCTCACTTGCATTCCTCCCCCTCCACCTCCTCCTCCTCCTCCTCTTCCTCTCCTCCTCCTCCTCCTCCTCCTCCTCGTCAACCCCCTTCCTCTAGCTACTGCCGATCCTCCTGACACTCCTCCTCCTCCTCCTCCTCCTCCTCCTCCTCCTCCTCAGCTTCCTCCTCCTCGACCACCCCCTCCTCCACATCCTCTTGCGCCTCCTCGTTCTCTTCCTCCGCTGCGGATCTCCCCCCCGCCACTCCCCTATTCTCGAAATGCCGCCTCTGCTCCCGCCTGCCCCTCCCGCGCCTCCTCCGTCCTCCCAGCGCCTCGTTCTCCCTGGCCCCCCCCGCTTCCTCTCTGGGTTGTCCTCTCCTGGCCTCCCCCAGCCTCCCCTGGCCCCCCCCCCCCAGCCTGCCCTCTGGCCTCCCCTGGCCTCCCCCGTCTCCCCTCTGTGCCCTCTCCGGCTTCCATCCGCGCTCGATCCTTGGATTCCCTGCCAGCAACGGCCCGGCCCAGGGAAGGCCGGGCGGCGGTGCCTGCCCCTCGCGGCGGGCGCCCCGTGGACTTCGGGGGGCCCCCTGCGGGCCCTCGCCGTGTTAAGCTTCGAGCGCAGCATGAGGAGGAGGAGGAGGAGAAGAGGAGGAGGAGGAGGAGGAGGAGGGGGAGGAGGAGGAGGAGGAGGAGGAGGAGGAGGAGGAGGAGGAGGAGGAGGAGGAGGAGAAGGAGGAGGAGGAGGAGGAGGAGGAGGAGAAGGAGGAGGAGGAGAAAGGGAGGAGGAGGAGAAAGGGAGGAGGAGGAGAAAGGGAGGAGGAAGAGGAGGAGCGAACGTACCCTGGCGGGGACGTCTGTTCGCGCCTAGCCACGGGGCGGCGCCGCCGCGCGTCCCGCGCCTCCGCTCAGGTCGGAGGGCAGGCGGAAGGCGTGTCGGGCGGACTGCGTGGCGTCGTAATACTTCTTGGGCTCGTGCTTGATGTTCTCCTTCATGCTGTGGTAGACTTTCGTGGCGACCGCCAGGCGCATCGCGGAGCTTTTGATGCCGTTCTCGCCGTCGTACCCGACGTGCGTGGGAGGAAGGCCAATCCTGGGCATGACGTCGGAATTGGGGCCGCCACGAAGGAATGCCAGGTGGTGAAGAAGACGGGGGCACTGGAGGTAGTGGCTGATCGCGTCGGGCTTGTTGCAGCCGAGAATGCACTGGTGCGTCTGGTAATTGACGTGCATGCGGTCGGTGAGCCAACGCCTTGAGGACAGCCCAGACCCGCGCGGGCGGCAGGGTCGCCAAATATTTGCGAGGACGAAGCCAGCGTGCTTGAAAGTAATCTGGAATGGCGGTGAGCTGGACCAGGTCGGGCGTGTTCTCATCCTCCTCGGAGTCAGGGTCGTGATCCCAGCCATCGCCTGGAGTGTCCGGATCTTCTTCAGAAGAAAAGATGGCACGCTGGCTGTGTGCCCAGCGGCGACGTGCACGATGTTCCGCAGATGCGAAGCGGCGGAGAGCAGCCTGGCGGCGGATACGAGCGGGGTCGCTGCCCGTGTCGCCAGGATGGCAAACTCCAGCCGGCTGCGAGCCAGGAGCGCGGTGTCCCAGGCGTTGATGCAGATCTCCTTGGTGATGTTGCGGCGCATGTGGCGCGTGCGGTAGAGGGGCTGGTACATGTCAGAGCCGAAGACGCAGTGCACGTACTCCTCGCGCCAGACGGTCCAGTCGTCTTTCTTGGAGATGACACGATTGTTCAGAAGAGCTTCGGGAGGCCACGATCCAGCCCAGTGGGCAGCGCGGTTCACGAGGCGCGCCTTCACAATAAGCGCACGTTAGACTTCTGGACCCTCTTGGCGGACAGGAACATGCGGGCGAATGAACCAGGCGGAGATGCGCATCTTGCTGGTCATGTGGAATATATCTGGGTGGAGTCGCTCTTGAAGTGCCAGCAGGTATGCCTTTTGCGGAGAGCGCCTTGGGGCAGCTTCGATCTGACCCTGGGCGAGCAAAGCATCGGAGCCACAGCGTGCTGCGTGACGACGGGCAGCCTTGAGGGCTCCGATGACGCGCGGCATGGTGCCGAGGGTGCGGGCCAGGCGCTCGCAGTGCGAGCCCGCGGACTTGACGAAGAACGCGGAGTTGGAGATGTCCGCGAAGCGCTGCACAATGGATGTCGTGATGGCCCAGCAGTCCGCGCACCAGCGCGCGCTCTCTGCGGTGGCGGTGCTAAGGCGGTCGTAGGCAGCGTCGCGCAGGGCGTTGTACCAGGTGTTCCATCCTTTGACGGTTTTGACTTCAATTCTCCAGAGCGTCGCTGAGAGGAACAGCTCGGTATTATTCGGAATCTCGATGCGCGTTCAGGAGGACGTGCCGAAAATGTCAGACTTGGAGAAGCTGTTGGGCGCAACGCGGAGAAGCTTGTGAATGTCCAGGTGCTCCTTCGCGATGGGGTGGTCAGGGGGGTCGTGCAGCTGCCCAACGTGTGATAGGCATGTGACGGCAGCGATGTTGCACAGCGTGATGCTCAGCTGGAGCGGCGCGCGTGAGTCTGAAAGCTTGAGGATGCGGTCCCACCATTTGGCTGCGGGGGCACGCCATTGGTCAGCCAGCGTAGCTCCAGGACCGACGTAACATCCAAGGTAGCGCGCTTTCTCAGCAACCGAGAAGTTGCGCCACGGGCGGTGGATGTTGCCGAGGATGGTCTGCGTGCCGCTGATCAATTCCGAGGTCGGGAGCGTCCAGGTCGGTGCGATGATGCACCTTGGCGTGCAGCTGGAGACCTGCAAGTTGGTCTGCGGCGAGTAGATGAGGAAGTAGAAGATGCATGTCTTTCAGCCTGTGGAGAACAATGCCCGGCTCGTCGGCGCATGCACTAACCAGCCCGCGCTTGATAGCGTTCAGCTCGTTGGCAATGGCTCGAATCACAGGGTCGAAGATGAGGGCCCAGATGGTGCCAATGAGCGGGCAGCCTTGAGCAACGCCAGAGTCTGCATATAGCAGCGGGCGTGTTACGCCGCCAAGTATCAGGAAGGAGAGCGGGTCGGGGTAGAACGTTTGGAGCAGTCGCCACATGGGGACGGCCCACATCCCGTGACGGTCGAGCGAAGGGAATGCTGCGGCAATGCCCATGGAGGCGAAGATCGGCACGCGGTTGTTCGCGTCATCGGACATGCTGAGCTTGCGAGCCCCGGCGTCGACATGGACAACATTGCGCAGGAACTGGCGGTCAGCGACGAACCCCTTCGGCTCGATGGCTGCGTTGGTAGCGAGTTCGGCTGAAGTAAAGTTAATCGCGGAGGCGAGGATCTTGACGGCGCTGTTCCCCATGCTGAGCGGGCGCAGTGTGGCAAGGGTTCTCGTGCACTCGACATTGCCCATCGGCTCGTCACCTTTGGGAAGCATGGCCATTTCCGCGTAGTTGAGATCGAGAGGGGCGCCGTGGTGGACCATGTGGTCTGAAAGATTGGCGAGTATTGAGATGGCTCCAGGGGTACGAATCCAGGCGCGATAAGGCAGTCCGTCGGGCCCAGGTGCGGAGTCGCCAGCACGGCGCGCAGCTCGAAGGAGTTCTTCTTCACCAGGGAGAGGTGGATCGAGTAGCGGGCGCCGCGGGAAGACGTTGTCGAGGCACTCGGAGACGGCAGAGTTAGAGACCGTCTTTGCCGCGAAAACAGGGCCCCAGTGGTTGAGTGAGGCGGAGTGCATCTTGCTGGGCTCGTCCACCGTCGAGGTGGCGTTGCCAGTATCGATCTTGATCCCAACCAACGTCAAGCGACGCGTGAAAGGTTTCCAGAGTTCTCCTTTGCGGACCTCATGTCGTGCGCGTTGTCGCCATGGGTCGCCAAGGGCAATATTGCGGAGCTCATATGCAGCGCGAGACTGCTGCGCTGCACGTGCGCGGCGTTCTTCACTGAGGCTGGCGTGAATCTCGTTGGTCTCCTGTGCGAAGGCAGCGCGGTCGTTCAGGGAGAACTTGTCGCGGTCGATCTTCAGGTGCTTGCGGCCGATGTCAGTTTTCTAGATGAGCTTTAACGCTGGGGCGTAGTCTTGATGCCAGATTGATCTTGCTATGCTCCGAAGGGTCATACTACGTGTATCTTTGCGGGCGTCAGCCGTCTTGGCGTTGAGCTCGGCGGTTGGGATGGCGGTGAGGGCGTTGCGGGTGCGGCGGGCGGCTTCATGCATCAGCGACTTATGAAACCGCCACTGGTAGGCTGCAGAGTACTGGGGGAAATCCTAATTCTCAGAAGTGACCTTGTAGTGGTGCGCGCAGTGGGGCGAGTCGAAGATGAAGGCAGGGACCGTGCGCTCGCCGGGGGGTCGGCTGCGGATCGGGCGGGTGCTTAGCTGCATGATATTGTGGTCGCCTGCCATGCCATCTTCAGTCTCCAGGGGGGCGTCGTCAGCGGACAGCGCAACTTCCATGGCGGGGGCGTCGTGGGACGGCAATGTGGCGAACAAGCGCCGATGGCGCTCTTCGGGCGGGCACTTAGCTCTACCTGGCCGAAGGGGGCGAGGAAGCCAACGCCGCCGGCTGTGGTGGAGTTCGGGATGCGCAAAGATCTCCATGTCGATGGCGGAGCCGTGCGTTTCTTGGAGGGCAATCAGTGCTCGCTGGCGTAGGAGCGGCTTAAGGAAGCGACGTTTAACTTGACGACGACGGTCAGATCTTCCATGTACTGCTTGCGTACTCCAGAATGCGACGTTCATGCAGTGGTCGTTGTGCTTGGTGAGCCGCGGCGTCCAGCGCGGGCTAAAGCCACTGCGCTGTTGCCAGTGCGTCAGAGAAGGAGTTCTCGAAGGCGACGTGGATGTTGGTCTGCTGCTCGCCATTGATGCCCAATCGGATCGCGGCTGCTGTCCATCGTAACTTGGTGGGTTCGCCGGGCGTGGCTCCCACGATGATCTGGGCGATGACCTCGTTCTCGTATGTGATGTACCCTTGGCTGCGTTGAAGACGGAAGGGATATTGGTCGAAGCGCTGATTGATGAGGGCCCCGAGCCGTTTGAGTTGCACTTCCCGTCGAACCGCGCGAGGACTTTTGTCGGCGGAGACGTACAGAGGAATGGAGGGTGAGATGTTGATGGATGTGCTGGATTCTCGCCAGCTTCTGCCAACGTGTAGTGCTTCATGAAGACGACGTGCACGGGGCTCAGCAACGACCGTGCCTCCTGTGAGGGTGAAGCTGTGGCGCCTGATGACGCCAATGGTGTTGAATGAGACCTGGTCGAGCGTGACTTTGGCGTCGGCGAGCCAGGATCCCAGCGACTTCTTGAGGTCCTCGATGTCGAAAGGAGTAGCTGCTCCAAACCAGAATGTGCATGGATCTGCTGGCCGATCCCATGTGACGAGATTGGCCATGTCGATGCTGGGGTTGCGGGACTCGGCATCGGCAACGATCTTCTGGAGCTTGTCAACGGAGTCGCGGACCTCTTTGGTGACCACTGCTGTAACACAAATCCGTCGCTTTGTCTCTGCGAGGTCACGTTCAGCTCTTTCGTGCTTCGTGTTGAAATCGGTGGCGATGGCGTTGATGTTCTTGAGAAGCTGTTCTCTGGCAGCGTTGACGACAGACTTGGCGGTGGCTTCAAACTCTTTGGCAGCATGTTGCACTTGTGCTGAAAGTGCTTCTTCCAGCTGGTGACGTAGGTGTGCAGGAAGCTCAGTGGCGGCCAGCCTGAGGGCTCCATCGTACCAGGGGTCTTTCCCGCCTTTGCCTCTCTTGTCCTCGGCGCACGTGTCGGTGGCGGCGGTGGGCATGGGAACGTCCGCCATGGAGGAGACGGGCTTGGCGCGCTTGGGGTGCTCGTCGACCAGCAGCTTGATGAAGGCGACGGTGCAAGGAAACGCTGTCCAGCGCAGAATATGGAGGCCACAGCGCACACCAGTGCGAGGGATGTGTATGGAAGTGGGCGCCTGCAAGCCCGTGATTGTGGCAAGAACAAAGAGAAGACCGAAGCTGGCCGCGGCTCAACGGTATCCATTTGGACACCGCGGGGCGTGAACATCTTGAGCCAAAATGGCTACGGAGGAGGAAGAGGAGGAGGAGGAGGAGGAGGAGAAGGAGGAGGAGAAGGAGGAGGAATAGCGGCGGCAGCGAGCGTCATCGATGAAAGGGGGGAGGAGGGACGAGAGTGAGATGCATTCGTACATACATGTGGGGAGCGGTCTCGCGCAGTCCGCCGGTCTCGGATGCTTGGAAAATGCCTCGACGATGTTTCGATGACGCCGGATTCCCTTGGGTTCCCCCTGGGCACTTAACAATACCAAGGACCCGCGCAGGCCAGGACCACGAGGGCTTCAGTTCGGCAGACCCTTGCACAGTTCTTGCACCCCCCAGGCCTCCGAGGCACGTAAAACACAAGGGACTCGCAGCTCATCTCTCCTAGGGGGTCGTCGTCGTCGTCGTCGTCGTTCTCCTCCTCCTGCTCCTACTGCTCCTCCTGCTCCTCCTCCTCTCAATCCGGTATACCCCTCACGCACTTCGTGCATCATGGGTGCTCCGCTTGCCCTCAAGACGGCGAAAGGGTACCTGAAGCCTCAATTCGGCGCACCCCTCGCGCACCTCGTGCCTCATGGGCTCCCGTCGGCTACACGCAAGAGCGTCCCTAGGCCCTAGGCAAGAGTGACCTTTGGTGCGCGGACTAAGGGGGCACAAGGTGGCCAACTCTCAGCGCGCAATCGGCCGCTATCACATCGCGCTCAGCGATCGGGGGGATCCCGACGAGCCCGCACCAGAGGTCACTCAGGGCGAAAGATCACTCTTACGCGAAGTCGATCCCAAGGGCTCTCAGCGGACCCCTCAGACGGTTCAAGGGAGCTCCGATTCGGCGCACCTCTCACGCACTTCCTGGAATCCAGATTTCTGGATTCGAACTCCGCATTCAGAGTTGGCTCCCCGGCCCTCTGGATCGCAGCTGTCCTGGGACGCCTGCTTGGCCTCCTGCGTCCAGTTCTTCATGGCCTCCACGACCTTGGAATCCGCATCGCGTGCGTCCTCGCTGGGAACTCGGGCTGTCTTGCGGCTGGGCCTCCTGGCCTGGGCCAATTTTGAGACGAGGTCGGCCAATTCGGACGCGCTCTTGGGATCATCCAATGCCGCCGCCAGGTCGGCCATCTCGGACGCGTTCTTGGGGTCAACCCCGTCCAGGATGTCTCTCAACCTCTCCAGGCCCTTCTCTTCCTCGCCTTTCGGCACGGCCTGCCCAAAGTCGCTCTCCTCGTACCTAGCCTCGTTTTCAAAGTCCCGAGACGCCTGCTTGGCCTCCTGGACCCAGCTCTTCACGGACTCTGCGACCTTGGAGTCCGCCTCAGACACGTCCTCGCTGGATTTGCGAACGGCCTTGCGACTCGGCCTCCTCCTGGCCTGAGCCAGTGCCGCCGCCAGGTCAGCCATCTCGGACGCGTTCTTGGGGTCAACCTCGTCCAGGAGGTCTCCAAGCCTCTCCAGCCTCCTCTCCTCCTCGCCCTTCGGCACGGCCTGCCCAAAGTCGCTCTCCTCGTATTTGATCTCCTTCTCCAGGTCCTGCAAGATGAGGTGATCTAGGGGGTCTGGCCGAACAGGTCCGGTCCAGAAACACAAGCCTCAAAACCACGGTCTGGAATGCGAAATGAGACAGGCCCACCTCGACACCTCGACCTCCAGACCCTCCGAGCCTGGAGTCTGGATTCGGGACCTTGGACTCGAAGCCGGCGGATAACGTCAACGAGTCTCGAATCCAGAAACGCTGAAAGAGCAAGTAGAACCCTGAATCTGAAATCAGGATGCAGAGAAGGAAGAGGAAGGAGTGGGGCAGCCCTCTCGTATCGCAGGATCGGAAATCTGGCGTCGAGTCTGATGGAGGAGATCGACTCTGGAGTCCGAGTGCGCTCAGAATCCGGAGTCTGGAGCCAAGGCTGGCGGAGCGGGTGCAGTCCAGAGTTCGAGCACGGGATCTTGATTCTACGGGCCAGCAGCAACAGCATGAGGATGGCCCAGGATGAGGGCAAGAAAGACGAGCAGAGGGGATAAACATATCATAACATATCGAATCGGGAATGCGGGATTCCGATTCTGGATAAGCTTTTAAGAGTTGCAGCAGGATCATGATGATGATGATGATGAGGAGGCGGAGGAGGAGGAGCAAGAAGAGGAGGAGGAGGAGGAGGCGGAGGCGGAGGAGGAGAAGGACTAGGATATCTGGAGTCCGAATCGTGAGCCTGCGGGATCAGGAGGCCAATGAGGAGCGAGATGAGGCTAGTCGAGACTGGCGGAGGAGGCCGACTCTGGATTCCGAACCTTGGATCTGGAGACTGGAATCGACAGCGGAGGTGGGATCTGGGAGACCGACCTCAGAATCCAGGAGTCCAAACATAACATCGATGCTGGCGGAAAGGGGTCGAATCGGGAGTCAGATTCTACAATCCACAACATGGAATCCAGGCGAGGAGGAAAGTCAACGCCAGTGGAAGAGGCTGAATCTGAGAGCGACATTGGAAACGAATCCGAGGTCAGAGCCCAGATTCTCGAATCCGGATTCCAAATTTCTGGCTTCGGACTCCGAGTCCGGAGTCTGGATTCAGACTCTGGATTGGACGTCGTTCACCGACCCTCTGGATCGCAGCTGTCCTGGGACGCCTGATTGGCCTCCTGCGTCCAGTTCTTCATGGCTTCCACGACCTTGGAGTCCGCATCGCGAGCGCCCTCGCTGGGAACTCGGGCTGTCTTGCGGCTGGGCCTCCTCCTGGCCTGGGCCAATTTTGCAACGAGGCTGGCCACTTCGGACGCGTTCTTGGGGTCAACCAATGCCGCCGCCAGGTCGGCCATCTCGGACGCGTTCTTGGGGTCAACCCCATCCAGGAGGTCTCCCAACCTCTCCAACTTTTTCTCTTCCTCGCCCTTCGGCACGGCCTGCCCAAAGTCGCTCTCCTCGTACCTAGCCTCGTTTTCAAAGTCCTGAGACGCCTGCTTCGCGTCCTGGACCCAACTCTTCACGGACTCTGCGACCTTGGAGTCCGCCTCAGACACGTCCTTGCTGGATTTGCGAGCGGCCTTGCGACTCGGCCTCCTCCTGGCCTGAGCCAGTGCCGCCGCCAGGTCGGCCATCTCGGACGCGTTCTTGGGGTCGACCTCGTCCAGGAGGTCTCCAAGCCTCTCCAGCCTCCTCTCCTCCTCGCCCTTCGGCACGGCCTGCCCAAAGTCGCTCTCCTCGTATTTGATCTCTTTCTCCAGGTCCTGGGACGCCTGCTTGGCCTCCTGGATCCAGCTCTTCATGGCATCCACGACCTGGGTGTCCGCCTCAGACACGCCCTCGCCGGCCGCTGCCGCCGCCTTGCGGGTCGGCCTCCTCCCGACCTGGGCCAGTGCCGCTGCGGGGGCGAGGCATGCCGTGCCCGCGGACGCGAGGAGGCATAGAAGCCTCATTTTGCTCGGCCGACGTGGACGGCCCCCCACGATAGAGCGAAATATGTAGTTCAGTCGTGGTGAAGCGCTTCGCCGCTGCAGCGACGACGCCGAGCTTGATCGAGCCGACGTGGCCGCGGCATCGTGACGGGTGTGGCACCTTGCGGCATCGTACCTGTTTCGTCTGTCGCTGTCGCTGTGCAGTTGCCGATTGCGGGCCACACCACCCAGAGGAGAGGACGTGGAGGGCACACGCGTGACCGAACACAGCGCCAACGTTAGTTCATTGGTAACGCGTTGTGCCAACAAGATGGCGCTCCCGTTCCTGCCTCTCCGTTCCACTAAGGTCCCTCGCCTCGCCACTTCAGAGCACAGCGCGAGAATCGGGAGGACGGGCGGCTACGACACACCAATTGTTGTAAGCAAGCAGAGCGATTTGATCACACATTGGTGGATGACGCAACGTGCGTCGACCGAGAATCGAATCGGAGGTTCGTGTCCGGGGGCGCTGGAAATGATTGCTGGCTCAAGCATCCCCGGAACTAGGGCCTACGTAACGATCTGCGAGAAAGGGAGCCTGGTGCTTCTGCACAAACCTCTAGGCCACGCAACCCGTCTCACTGACCCTAGTGCGCACACTCTAATAGACGACTGGATGGCAACTGGAAGGGAACCCTACGATGGACTGGACCGCGGCGCAGGGGAGATAACAAAGGACGAACAACGAAGGAACTGAAGACGTGACGACGACAACAACCTACACCCAAACCAAGGAAACAAGGCACATAAGAGGCCAATAATCCGGAAAACCGTCTCGTCGCTCACCCTGACATGGCCGATTCCGGGAACCCTGAACCCAAGAACGTTGTCATCTCCTGGGAGGTAGACTTTTGTTTCCGCCGGCTTCCGCCAAATTTCCGCCAGCGGAGCCGCCGCCGTTTTGCTTCCGCCGACCCTCCGCCGCCCTTCCGCCGCGGAAGAGATGGCAACTCCTTCGATCCTCGAAGGCGAGGCCCTTCATGGAGCGCCTCATGTGAGCGGGCCCGCGTCGACGGAGCGGTCCGAGACGCGCAGGCCGATCCGAGGGGACACAAACAACGGCGCGCTGGCACGCCGCGGCACAGGTGCGCCCTGTTCCCTGGCCGCCCTGAGCGGTCCTATCGTCGCGCCCCCCGGCGGCCGCACGCCGAGGAGGAACAAGGCAGGGGCGCCTGACTTCACGCTTCGCGCTGTGCGAAGCGCGAAGCGCTTCGCGCTCTCGCGCCGCCCCCCCCCCCCCCCCCCCTAGGGGAGGAGGAGGAGGAGGAGGAGGAGGAGGAGGAGGAGGAGGAGGAGGAGGAGGAGGAGGAGGAGGAGGAGGAGGAGGGGGAGGAGGGAGGAGGAGGAGGAGGAGGAGGAGGAGGAGGGGGAGGAGGGGAGGAGGGGGAGGAGGAGGAGGAGGAGGAGAAGGGGGAGCAGGAGGAGGAGGAGGAGGACGGGGAGGGGGAGCAATTGGAGCCGAAACGCGAAGCGCGACTGACTTCGAGCCCTCGAAGGCGCTCTTGAGAGGAAAACGAGGGCACACGAGGAGGACGGGGGTGAGGGCATGAGAAGGTCTCTCAATCGTTCTCCGGAATCTGCGGGTTATTGTAAGAGGAGGGCAGTAGACTTGAGGAGGGGCATTGATTGAGTGGTCTCTCGTCTCTTGAACGAGCTGTTGGTGCCGACTGTCGTGATGCCGCCGAGAGCTCCTGCTGTCCTGTGCAAGGCACGCCTTTCTTGCTCCTGTGGCTGCTGGCGCTTCGGGTCCCTGAGACCCAACAGCTTGCCTAATAACAACGAAGAGAATGGGGAGGGAACGATGATGAGGTCGGCTGGTCGGTCGTTGACCACGAGTGGCCTGGGGCACGCCGAGCTTTGCCCCGGGGGCGGGTGGGGGAAGGCGCAGAAGTGCCCGGTAACCCGAGCAGGGAGGAGGATGAGGGAACACAAATGAGCGAAGATGTGTGCCGAGAATGATGCCGTCATGCGACTGGCTCAGGATGCGCTCCAGGAGCTCTGCAATATCCTAGGTGCCCTCGCTCCTGGAGCCCCTACGGAAGAAAATAGGAGATCAGAAACATCTAGGAGGTCCTGGGAATCTTGGAACGCACCATCGCCCCAGTAAACAGGGACTCTGCTAAACCGGGCATTGGCGCGCACAGGAGTAGACAAGCGCGTTCCACTACGCGCGAAATGCCAACTCGCAAATGGCCTGGATCCGCCGCGTGGGATTCACAATCCATCGCATCAGATTGAGGGGGCCGAGCGGTCATTCACTGTCCCTGGGTGCGTGGCTGAAGTGGGATTCCGAGATGCGGATTCCTGTTGTTGTTCGTTTGTTCCTCAAGCCGTGTGGGGGACCCCCCCCGTCTCGAGAGGCGCCCGACGCACCGCCTGGGCCGCGCCCTGGCCCCCCCGCGCGCCCCCCGGCGGCGCCCCTCGCCTCGCGCCGCCCTCGGCTGCCCTTCGACGCGACCGATCGTTCCCGAATGGCGGACGACACCTCGTTGATCAGGCCCGCTGCTGAGCCCCCCCCTGCGCCCCGCCCTGAGGTCAGTGAGCGGCACCCGCGACCCGGCCCGCGACCCGGCCCGCGACCCACCCGCGACCCACCCACGGGCGACCCACCCGCGACCCACCCGCGACCCACCCCGCGACCCACCCACAGTGCTTGAACGAAAAATCGGCGCTTGCGGCGGGTTCGAAATAGAACTGATAAGAATTATCCCGACAAAGCAACCTAACAGCGATGTGTAGGAGCATATCTGGAAGCATTCCCCCTAAGATTCAGATGAGAATCCAGTTGTAGAAGTCTGCGGTTCTCGCAGTCGTAGTCGCATTCGCGGTGCAGCAGTCGCAGTGCAGTCACAGCCTCAGCCTCAGCCTCAGCCTCAGCCTCAGCCTCAGCCTCAGCCTCAGCCTCAGCCTGCCTCAGCCTCAGCCTCAGCCTGCTTCAGCCTCAGCCTCAGTCTGCCTTCAGCCTCGGCCTCAGCCTCAGCCTGCCTCAGCCTCAGCCTGCATCAGCCTCAGCCTCAGCCTCAGCCTGCCTCAGCATCAGCCTGCCTCAGCCTCAGCCTCAGCCTGCCTGCCTCAGCCTCAGCCTCAGCCTGCTTCAGCCTCAGCCTCAGTCTGCCTTCAGCCTCGGCCTCAGCCTCAGCCTCAGCCTCAGCCTGCATCAGCCTCAGCCTCAGCCTCAGCCTGCCTCAGCTCAGCCTGCTCAGCCTCAGCCTCAGCCTCAGCCTGCCTCAGCCTCAGCCTTCAGCCTCAGCTCAGGCCTCAGCCTCGGCCTCAGCCTGCCTCAGCCTGAGCCTCAGCCTCAGCTCAGCCTCAGCCTCAGCCTCAGCCTCAGCCTCAGCCTCAGCCTGCCTCAGCCTCAGCCTCAGCCTGCTTCAGCCTCAGCCTCAGTCTGCCTTCAGCCTCGGCCTCAGCCTCAGCCTGCCTCAGCCTCAGCCTGCATCAGCCTCAGCCTCAGCCTCAGCCTGCCTCAGCATCAGCCTGCCTCAGCCTCAGCCTCAGCCTGCCTCAGCCTCAGCCTCAGCCTGCTTCAGCCTCAGCCTCAGTCTGCCTTCAGCCTCGGCCTCAGCCTCAGCCTGCCTCAGCCTCAGCCTCAGCCTCAGCCTCAGCCTCAGCCTCAGCCTCCTCAGCCTGCCTCAGCCTCAGCCTCAGCCTGCCTCAGCCTCAGCCTCAGCCTCAGCCTCAGCCTCTGCCTTCAGCCTCGGCCTCAGCCTCAGGCTGCCTCAGCCTCAGCCATCAGCCTCAGCCTCAGCCTCAGCCTCAGCATCAGCCTGCCTCAGCCTCAGCCTCAGCTCAGCCTCAGCCTCAGCCTCAGCCTCAGCCTCAGCAGCCTCAGCCTGCCTCAGCCTCAGCCTCAGCCTCAGCCTCAGCCTCAGCCTCCTCTGCTTCAGCCTCAGCCTCAGCCTTCAGCCTCAGCCTCAGCCTGCCTCAGCCTCAGCCTCAGCCTCAGCCTCAGCCTCAGCCTCAGCCTCAGCCCTCAGCCTCAGCCTCAGCCTCAGCCTCAGCCTCAGCCTCAGCCTGCCTCAGCCTCAGCATCAGCCTGCCTCAGCATTCAAAATGTGGCCCGGGCATGGAGTTCTGGGAACTCGAAGAACGCGAAGTGGCCTACAATTGGCTCCGGGCATTCAAAATTTTGCCCAGGAATGGAGTTCTGGGAACTCGAAGACCACGAAGTGGCCTACAGTTGGCTCCGGGCATTCAAAATCATGCCCAGGAATGGAGTTCTGGGAACTCGAAGACCACGAAGTGCGTTACTGTTGGCAAAAGAAGGAGTCCCCGGTTTTCCCCGGCATCCCCCGGATCCTGCCCAGACCCCCCTGGGGAATCAGGATGCTCTCTTTTGACCCCACTAGAAACTTATCAGTCTTCGCTGTTAGGTAATTCGGTGCCTGTGGCGGGCTTGTTCAGAGCCTCACAGACTGCAGACGTCCCCGCCGCCCCCTCACTCTTATCCGCGACTGCGGGGTGCTACGGTAGAGGAAGACATATATTTGTCGGAGGTTTGCGAGTAGGCGCTTTGCTAGTAGCGGAACGCGCTCGGTGAAGTAGAGCTGCAACCGTGGGTCGAAACAACTCTTTATTCTTCGTTCCCTCCGGCCAGATTCAACATGCTGGTTTGCATTGCCACGGTTGGATACTGTCGGACCCAGGCCAGAAGAACATCCCCCAAGAAACTAAGACCCCCCACTCGGCTAAAACACACAGAACATCCAAGGGTCTCCTAGCCTCAAGATGCACAATCACATCCAACAGGCACGACGAGCATTAGGGTACCCTCCCCATGCCGGCCTCGATCTTATACCTCGGTCCGGCTGTACAACAGTTGATGCAAGTCCAAATTTCTTTTCTTCATCAGTTTCGTTACCGACTCCCGACTGCCAGGCCACATGTTGGGCCAGCTCTTGTGTACCTGTTTGCCAACCTACCATCATTTCCACATCTGGTCACGATGTTTCACCACATGCTTGCTGCTCTAAAACCTACAGGGCCAAACCTGCATATGTGGCATCCACCATCCAACACCTGTTGGCAGCGTGGGCCACAGATAACAATCTATGGCACCGTGGATATCTGGGCTGTGTGATGCGAGAGCGTCTCTACAGCCGCTTTTCGAAGAGCAGGTCTGCACCCTCGGGAAGCCCTCACGTGCGGCAGCGGCCGGCAGCGGGCGGCAACGTCGAGATAATCCCCTGGACACCCCCCCACGTGCGGCAATGGGGCGGCAATTGGGGCGGCAACGAGCCAGAACACGGAGAGCCCTCAGGACACCCATACATAAGGGGGAGGAGGAGGAGGAGGAGGAGGAGGAGGGGGAGGAGGATGAGGAGGAGGAGGAGGAGGAGGAGGAGGAGGAGGAGGAGGAGGAGGAGGAGGAGGAGGCCCCTACATAAGTGCAACCAGTGTCTGGGGAACTATGTCTTCCGTGGATCGCATTCTTCCTTCTCTGAAGGTGGCCGCCGGAGGTGGCTTGCGCCTCAGACCCTCCGGCGCCATGAATTTGTCAAACCATCGGCACTCACAAGTCTCGGCCCATCCTTAGCGGGCGAAGGATGGTGCCGTAGTGCCCCGCAGTCTCGGATAAGAGTGAGGGGGCGGCGGGGACGTCTGCAGTCTGTGAGGCGCTGAACAAGCCCGCCACAGGCACCCAATTTTTACACAAATCATATAACGAGCCCGCCGCAGGCGCCGATTTTTCGTTAAAGCAATGTGGGTGGGTCGCGGGGTGGGTCGCAGGTGGGTCACGGGTGGGTCGCGGGTGGGTCGCGGGTGGGTCAAGAGTGGGTCGCGGGCCGGGTCGCGTTGCAGGTCGCGGGTGGTTCGCGGGCCAGGTCGCGGGTGGGTCGCGGGTGGGTTGCGGGTGGGTCGCGGGTGGGTCGCGGGTGGGTCGCGGGGTGGGTCGCGGGTGGGTCGCGGGTGGGTCGCGGGCGGGTCGCGGGTGGGTCGCGGGGTGGGTCGCGGGCCGGGTCTCGGGGGGACGACGCCAAACAATAATAATAACAACACCACCACCAATGATAGCAACAACAATAACAACAAACAACAACAATAACACCAACAATGATACTAACAACAACAACGACAGCAACAACAACGCCAACAGCACCAAAAACAACAATACCAACAGCAACAGCAACAGCAACAGCAACTTCAACAGCAACAACAACAATCATCCTAAGACTGTTCGCTCTCATCTGCTCGCATGTCATTCAATACGTATATCCCAAACCATCGATACACGCCCTCTTCGTCTTTGATCGCGCCCCCTTGCGGGTATACATGCTTCTTACCTGCAACGTCGATTCCAAGCAGCCTCTGAGGCAGGGGAAGAGTGGACGGATGGAAGGATGGGACAAGGGGGGATGAGGAGGATGGAGCACGAGAGAGAGACAGAGAGAGAGAGTGGCAGGAGGGGGGCTCGGAGCAGAAAACACGTGGCAAAACCAGGCGGGCAGATCGGGCGGATAGACCCTAACAGGCGGGTCGGGAAGGCGGGCCTAGGCGGCCAGGTCGATTAGGTGGGTTGCTGAAGCGTGAGTCCTGCAAAAATCGCCAGGAAGTCTCCAGCGATACCGCGATTCCCAAATAAATCGTGAGGAAATCCACTGCGAGGGCGTGGCTCCTGAGTGTCGAGGGCGCGGCGTTTGAATGAATCTCGAGGGAGTACCACGCGAGAGCGCGATTCCTGAATACATTGTGAAGTCCCGCGCGAGAGCACGATTTGATAATAGCTTGTGAGGAAGTATCAGGCCAGAGCCGCTGCTGTTGTAATCCGGGGGCCAGGGTCACAATTTGAGGAGGAAAACTTTCTCTGATAGAAAAACAAGGTGTGAGCCCCGGGAGGGGCACTTCAATTCAAACACACATGTTACCGAAGGGGCGAGAATTCAATAACAAGAACAACAGCATCAGCATCAGCAACAATACCGACGACAGCAGCAATCACAACACAATTAACAACAACAACGACAGCAACAACAACAACAACCATTTTAAGGCTGTGCGCTCTTACTTGCCCGCGAGTCAGTCAACACGTATACCCTACACCCTCGATGCCCGCCCTCTTCGTCTTCGATCACACCCCTTTCGGGGGGATTCTTTCTCTTTGCTGGGGCGGGCGGGCTTAGACGCACGGGCAAACCGGAACGGGCGGACAATCCTTCGGGGGCGTACATCTCTCTGCTCGCCATTGGAATTGGCGCGGGCCCTGCAAGAGGAGGAGGGGAAGAACGAGGAAGAGTGGGAGGAAGGGGAGGGGGAAGGACGAAGGAAGAGGGAAGATACCACGTTGTGAAGGCGTCCTTGGCGCGTGCGTGGTTCCTGAGCGCCGAAACGCAATTCCATAATAATTTGTGAGGACGTCGCACGCGAGAGCGCAGTCCTGAGTACATTGTGAGGAAATCTCAGGCGGAAGCGGGGGCCCTGACTAAGTTGCGAGGAAGTCTCAAGCGGGAGCGCCGTTCCTGAGCAAATTGCACGGAAGTCTCAGGCGGGAGCGGGGGTCCTCACTAAATTGCGAGGAAGTCTCAGGCGGGAGCGCCGTTCCTGAGTCAATTGCGCGGAAATGTTAGGCAGGAGCGGGGGTCCTGAGTAAAATTCGAAGAAGTCTCAGGCGGGAGCGCCGTTCCCACGTAAATTGCACGGAAGTCTCAGGCGGGAGCGGGGGTCTTGATTACATTGCGAGGAAGTCTCAGACGGGAGCGCCTTTCCTGAGAAAATTGCGCGGAAGTCTCAGGCGGGAGCGGGGGTCCTGAGTAAAAATCGAGGAAGTCTCTGGCGGGAGCCGTTGTTGTTGTAGCCCGGGGGGCAGGGGCACAGTTTGAGCAGGAAGACTTTCTTTGAGAAAAAACAAGGTGCGAGCCCCGGGGGTGGCACTTCAATCGAAAAAAATCAATGTGCACCGGTGGGGGGGGGATCAACAATAATTATTCTTCAAGAGTGAGAGTTCAACAACAACAACAACACCAACACCAACACCAACAACAACAACAACAACAACAACAACAACAAACATCAACACCAACACTAACAACACCACCGACACCAGCATCATCATCAGCAGCATCAGCAACAACGCCAACACCACCAACAACAGCAGCAGCAGCAGCAACACGAGCAACACGCAAGCACACAAACGACCAAACACACAACCAACCAACCGAACAAACAAGCAACAACAACACCAACAACACGAAACACAACAACAACACAACCAACCACATCAACAACAACAACAACAACAACAACAATTACTAGCACGTGGGGACACACCGTTCTCACCAGTGCCAGGGTTTTCATAGGAGGCGGGCAATACCCCCACTTTGTGGGGGGGCCGGTTCAAGCTCTACCAAATTTCCAAACGACTCTTCGCCACCACCCACACCCAGCTTCCCGCCCTATGACGTTCGGACACTTCACTTCGTGGCATGCGGACGACCGTGGCTACTATTCAGGGCCCCGCGGCCGACGACGACGGCGTGCGCGCGCGAAGAAAAAACGAATGTGTCCCGCATGGTATTATTTGACAGGGATGATGGCCCTGGCAGGTGCGCAACCGTTGTTGCAGAAGTTCGAAAAAGTTGCTCGCAAAAGCCCGTTTGACAGAAATGATTAAAAAGTGTTGGGTTTCCTACGAATCCGCAAGAGCGCGCGGGATGAAATTTTGACAATTTTTTTGAAAAACCATTGGTTTTTTGATGTTTTTATGTTAAAATCGCTACGAAAACTAAGGTTTTGGAAGGATTTCGTCTTGCGCGCGCGAATGTCCACTTTACCTTATTTTTTGCAAGGGATTCTTGAAGTTTGGTTATGTTAGAACAAGAAATGTCCACTTTAGCTTATTTTTTGCAAGGGAAAACCGATCGTAACAACACAACCGGATCCGGACCCCCGTTTTGCCTGAGACTTCCTCACGAAAATGATGAAAATGAGGCTGCGGCCTAGGCGCGGCGGGGGGTCGTGCACCAGGGGGCCCAACAATAATTATTCTTTAGAAGTAATAATGTTCAACAACAACAACAACAATTACTAGCACGTGGGGACACACCGTTCTCACCAGTGCCAGGGTTTTCATAGGAGGCGGGCAATACCCCCACTTTGTGGGGGGGCCGGTTCAAGCTCTACCAAATTTCCAAACGACTCTTCGCCACCACCCACACCCAGCTTCCCGCCCTATGACGTTCGGACACTTCACTTCGTGGCATGCGGACGACCGTGGCTACTATTCAGGGCCCCGCGGCCGACGACGACGGCGTGCGCGCGCGAAGAAAAAACGAATGTGTCCCGCATGGTATTATTTGACAGGGATGATGGCCCTGGCAGGTGCGCAACCGTTGTTGCAGAAGTTCGAAAAAGTTGCTCGCAAAAGCCCGTTTGACAGAAATGTTTAAAAAGTGTTGGGTTTCCTACGAATCCGCAAGAGCGCGCGGGATGAAATTTTGACATTTTTTTTTGAAAAACCATTGGTTTTTTGATGTTTTTATGTTAAAATCGCTACGAAAACTAAGGTTTTGGAAGGATTTCGTCTTGCGCGCGCGAATGTCCACTTTACCTTATTTTTTGCAAGGGATTCTTGAAGTTTGGTTATGTTAGAACAAGAAATGTCCACTTTAGCTTATTTTTTGCAAGGGAAAACCGATCGTAACAACACAACCGGATCCGGACCAACCCGTTTTGCCTGAGACTTCCTCACGAAAATGATGAAAATGAGGCTGCGGCCTAGGCGCGGCGGGGGGGTCGTGCACCAGGGGTCCCAACTATAATTACTCTTTAGAAGTAATAATGTTCAACAAGTTTAAGACTGATCGTCCTTATATGCTCCAGTGTCCAATAATGCGTATTTCCCATATCCTCGAGTGTCCAATAATGCTCGAGTGTCCAATATATGCTCGAGTGTCCAATTAAGACTGATCGTCCTTATATCCCTCGATACCCGCCCTCTTCGTCTTCGATCGAACCCCTTTTGGGGGGTATACCTTTTTTCCGTGCAGGCCGGGCCCCGGCAAGCGGCGGGGCGGCCGCGGACCGTCGGCCTGGCCAGCGGCAGCGCTGAGGACCGACCACGACGACGACGACGACGACGACGACGACGTCGAAGACGACGGCGACGACGACGACGACGGCGACGACGAGCGAAAGCGAGAGAGAACGACAGCAGAGCCACGAAGGGCACGAAGTAGGCCACGAAGGGCGACAGCGGGGACACGAAGGGAATGAGTATGGGGCCACGAAGAGCGCGAACGAGCGGGGGCCACGAAGTGCAGATCATGCGGGGCCACAGAGGGCAACGACGGGGCCACTGAGGGTAGCGACTGGGCCACGTAGGACAGTGAGGGGGACACAAATGGCGACAGCGGGGCCACGAAGGGCATGCACATGGGGCCACAACGGGCGCGACTCCTCGGTGCCTGGGTGTCGGGCGCGCGGCGCTTGGGCAAATTGCAGGAAATCCGAAACGCAAGGCCATTCTTCAGTAAGTTGCAAGCAAGTCTCCAGCGAGAGCGCGATTCCAGAACGCTGGGATTTCTGAATAAGTTGTAGGGAAGTCCCAAACGAGAGCGCGATTCCTTGATAAAATGCGAGGAAGTCTCGGGCGGGAGCGGGGGTCCTGGCTAAATTGTAAGGAAGTCTCAAGCGGGAGCCGTTGTCGTTGTAACCCGGGGGCCAAGGGGCTAGTTTGAGCAGGAAGACTTTCCCTGTCAAAAAACAGGGTGCGAGCGTCGAGGGGCAGACTTTGATGGAGAAAAAACAGTATGCACTGGTGGGGGGGATCAACAATAATTATTCTTCAGACATGAGAATTCAACAATAATTCGCATCGCGGAATCTCGCTTCAGCCACGCACCCAGGGACAGTGATTGACCGTTCGGCCCCCTCAATCTGATGACGCAAGCTTTTCCGTCACAAGGGGCGCTTGCCCCAGGGCGGCTGGAAAGTTTATACCCTGACGTGCCACCGTAGATGTATAAACTTCCCAGCCGCCCTGGGACCAACGTCTCCGACGGCGAAACAATTTATTTACACCGTTCGTCGCCCGCTCACATTCCCTCGGACCGGCTTTTCCTCCCGAGTCCTTAATTTGACTGGCCCGAAGCCCCGCGGAGGGCTCCCACAGGCCGCAGACTGCCAAACAACTCCCGTGGGCGTTTCGCGTCGCGAGGCGGGGTGGGCGGACGGCGGCGGCGGCGGGGCTGTCGAGCGCCGGCGGGGCCGTCGAGCGGAGTCCACGGCTGGCGGGAGGCCCTCGCGTCCTGCCGGCCGCGGCGGGCGGCGGGCCAGGTGGCTCGGAGTCTCGACGGAGGTGGCGACGTCCAAGACCTCCCTCCTCCCTCCTCCCTCCCTTCTCCCTCCGTCCTCCCTCCTCCTCCTCCTCCTCCTCCTCCTCCTCCTCCTCCTCCCTCCTCCTCCTTCCTCCCTCTCCTCTCCTCTCCTCTTCTCCTCCTCCTCCTCCTCCTCCTGCTCTCCTCTCTCCTCTTCGTCCTCGTCCTCGTCCTCGTCCTCGTCTCGTCCTCGTCCTCGTCCTCCTCCTGTCTCGTCCTCCTCTCCTCTCCTCCTCTCGTCCTCCTCCTCGTCCCCTCCTGTTCCTCCCTCCTCCTCTGTCCTCCTCCTCATCCCTCCTCCTCCCTCTTCCCTCCTCCCTCCTCCCTCCTCCCTCCTCCCTTCCCATTCTCCTGCTCCCTCCCTCCGTTCCCCCCATCCCTTGTCCTCACAAGCAACTTTTAACCCTGTCGTGCCCCGAGGGGTGTCCGCAGGGCGGGCTGGGCACTTCGCCCGAGACTTCCTCACAACTTCGAGCCTGAAACTGAAACATTGCGGCAGCTTCACACATTCGGGTCGGGCGAAAGGGGGGGATAGCAAAGGGGGGGTTTGAGAATCAGCTCACGTAGCTGATTTTCCCGGCGCCGCCCGGCGCCGGGAGGCGCCCATGTATCGAGGAATGGGCCCCTCGGTGAGGCCGAAACCAGCTGCATGCAGCAGATTTCGTAACCCCCCCTTTCCCAATCCCCCCTTTCGCCCGGCCCGACACATGGAGGTCGGGCCATTTTCAAAATGTGGCTCCCGCATTACAGTGAACGCGTATCATCAGGATCCGCGATAGGGATGCAAAAGCCTTGCAGGGCCACGTTGGCGTATTTCGAACGAGGTTTGCCGGCGAGGGTCGCCAAAGACGGGCCGAAGGGGCAAGGATGCAAGGGCACCCTTGGGAAGGCTGCCCATCCTTACTATGCGGGTTGACTGTAACAGCGCGCGCACTCGTTGCGCAGATTTGCAGACAATTCACGGATGGAGGGCGGGGCGTTTTCCAAATGTGGCTCTCGCCGTAGCGCCGTGCAGAGTGGTTGATCAGTTCCCAGCGTTTTCGCAAATGAACGACTACTATTGTTCAACATGTGGTTCTCGCTTTAGCGCCGCGCGCATTCGTCTGAAAAGTTTGCAAGAGTTTCGAAGATGGAGGGCCGGCCGTTTCCAAAATGTGGCTCTCGCGAGAGTGCCGAGCACATTCGTTCTTAATGTTTAGAAGAATTTGATGTATGGAGGTCGGGTCGTTTTCAAAATGTGGCTCTCGCCTAACCGCCGCGCACAGTCGTCTTAAAACATGGCGAGAGCTTCGCGAATGGAGGACGGTTGTTTCCAATCAACCTGTTGTTGGGTTCTCGCTTTCGAGAGACAGCGCCCGGCGTCCCTCCCTCCCGCCTCCACGTTTCGTAACCCATGGGGAGCTCCACTGGAGGCCCCAGTGGCAGCGCCCGCATGCGCTTCCACCCTGATTTCGGTGCAATCCTCACACGTTCGTGGCCCCTAGAGGGTTGCACCGAAGGCCCCAATGGCAGCGCTGGCAGCGCCCGCGTGCGGCTCCGCCCTCATGTCGGTGCAGCACTCACACGCTTCGTGACCCCAAGGGGAGCCTCACCGACGGCCCCAGTGGCCTAGGCGAGAGTGGCCCTTGGTGCGCGGCGCTCGGGTAGCCGTGGGTGGGGGGGGGGGGGGCAATCCCGAGCGCGCAAAACGCTACTATCGCATCGCGGTCGGCGATCGGGGGGCCCCGGCGGGCCCGCACTACACTTTATGCGTCGGCGGCGAGGCAGGGGCCGTCTGCGCGGGCGGGAGAAGCCTAAACAGGGGTGCCGTTCGAGCGAACTGCGCCCGCACTACATACATGCAGGTCACTCTGGACTGCGGCCGCCTGAGGCTTTGCTGTGCTCCTGCTCTTTAACAAGTGTCACGTGTGCGGAGCTACACTGTCAATGCCGCGCTTTCTTGTGGCTTCGCTGTGTGCACCGCCAGAAGCGGTGGAGAGCTTGATAGATCCACATACCAAAAGTGCCACTCCCGCGTGCCGTCGCGGGAGGCGCCCCGCCAAGACGGCCCCGAGCCCCCGGGCCTCTGCGCCGTGAGTCCACCTCGGGCCGTGCGCCGTGCGCCGCCCGGGGCCTCTGTCCTGCCCAACCAGTCGTACGCCTCGTCGCACGCCCGAGGTCGTCCAGTCTCGTCGCCCGCTCCAAATCCAGACGCCCTCGCGCTGTGAAACAAAATCGCGACGGGAGCTTTTCGTTTCCAGCTATTTGTTGGCCTGCCGGGGCCCTTCCCAGGCCTGGGGGCCGTCAACAAACGACCGTCAAAAACGACTCAGGACGAGGGCGCCGGCCACGCTGCATCTTGAGTGTTGCTGCAGAGCCCCTCGGCCAGAGCGTCCACTCATGGATCTTACCGTGATGAAGCCAAACTTCTTGGGCCACAGGTTTCAACAGCAGGCGTCCAGATGTTTGCCACGAGGTGTGAAGGCGTCCCGTGATAGTTCAGACAGCTCTCCTGCCGCTGGCGATGCGATGCGATGAAAACCGGTCTCGGGGAAGGGGTCCCAGACATGCGACGTCCTGATTTTTCCAACACGGCGTCCCTGGAAATCCCGACGCTTTCCCCGGGACTGTTTTTTCGTCCTGAGTCGTTCCTTGACGGTACCGAGGCCCGGCGAGGGCCCCCTGGGGCCGAAAATATCCAAAAACCTCCCGTCCTGATCTTCTTGGCGACGCGATCATGCCTCGGGTGGTCTGGGAATGCTGCGCCCCGGCTGCAAAGCCTCGGCGCGCCAGCCACTTGTCCGCCAAGCGCCGGGACCGACCCGCGGGCCACCCCTCTCTCTCTCTCTCTCTCTCTCTCCCTCGGAGGAGGAGGAGGAGGACCAGGAGGAGGAGGAGGAGGGGGATGAGGAGGAGGGGGAGGAGGAGGAGGAGGAGGAGGAGCAGGAGGAGGATGAGAGAAAGGAGCAGGAGGAAGGAGGATGAGGAGGAGGAGGGGGGAGGAGGATGAGGAGGAGGCTCTTTCTCGCCCCTCTCCTCCCCGTCTCCCTCCCTCCCTCGTCTTCCCCCCGGCTCCCCGCACCGTGGCCTGGCTCCTCCGAGAGCGGCGGGCCACGTCCCCGATGGTGGGCCGGGCGCACCAGCCGTCGCGTCTGGCCGCATCCTCGTGACGGGTCAGTCTTTCGCTCCGCCGCGCGCGGGCGTCAATCTCTCCTGACACAGCTCGAGGAAGAGTACGATGACGTAGGAGGCGGAGGAAGGGGAGGAGGGAGGAGGGGAGGGAGGGGGGGGAGAAGGAGAGGAGGAGAGGAGGAAGGAGAGGGAGGAGGGGGGGGAAGGAGGGGAGGGAGGGGGGGGGGGGGAGTGGGGGGGGGGAGGGGGGGGGGTTGGGGTGGAGGAAGGTGGGGGGAGGGAGGAGGAGGAGGAGGAGGAGGAGGGGAAGATAACGGGGACCATGACCAAGACCGAACGTGGCAGCGTCGTATCGATCTTGGTCAGCGCCGATCTTGGTCGGCGTCAATTCGTGGTCGGCGTCGATCTTGGTCAGCGTCGACCTGGGTTCCGCAGCGAGCGAGGGGGGGAAATGAGACGGAGAAGGCCTTCTCAGAAGGTGGCGGGGCTTCTCAGAAGCCCCCAGCGGCGGCTTGTCTTCGGGTCCGAACCTTCTGAGAAGGCCTTCTCCTTCGCACTTCCCCCCCCCCTCTCTCGCCGCCGACCAACAAATCTTGAACTTCTTCCTCAACAGTGCGTGGTGACGTCCAGCCATACATGACCGCAAGGCTCTGCTTTAAATACCCTGACTGGTCGAGTGTCGCCGTAGGTGCGCAAAGAACCGTCCATGTGGCTCTGCTCTGTAAGATTCCATCCGCAAGGTCCTATCCATCGGGTCCTGCCTCAATTAACCTGGGTGGTCGGATTGTGCCATCATAGGCGCACAAGGTCCCGCCTGTGGGGCACAACGTTTTGCAGTGGCTGCCCCGGGTGATGAGGATATGCCTGGACTGCGTAGGGCCCCGCCTTGTTGGGTTGCGGGCTGCGCCTTGGCTGCCCAGGGCCCTCCCCCCGTAGGATCTTTTGCACATGGGGTCCTGCCATTGGTGTCCTGGGTTGCATTGTCGTTGCAGAAAGTCCCGCCTACGCGTCGGTCGGAAGAAGTGGGTAGACACATGGAGTAGGAAGGCGGATCAAGTAGGTTGGGCTCAGGCCCTCCCAGGGAATAACACCGCGCAGCAAAATCATGTCGATTCTTGACGATCGGGATCTGGGGATCCAACAATACCTGATTTCAACGACCGACACGTAATCCGCCGGCCCCCTTGTGGGGCCACCAGGCTGTAGGCGCGGGTTCGCAGTTTCCTGTGTCAGTTGTAGCTTGTAGTTTCCAGTGTTACAGTTCTGCTTCTTGCTGGTTACTGTAACTAGTTGATTGACCGCGCGAGGGGGGGGGAGGCCCAAACCAGATATTTAGCACCTCCTGGGCGCGTTGTCTGAATTGCTGGGGGGGCTCGAAATCGACACCCCTCATGCAGATCCGCGGGGTCAGGGTCCAAAAACACCGGGGATTTGCCACATTTCTGAAATTCGGTGCCACCCCTCACGCAGATCCGCGGGGTCAGGGTCCAAAAACACAGGGGATTTGCCACATTTCTGAAATTCGGTGCCACCCCTCACGCAGATCCGCGGGGTCAGGGTCCAAAAACACAGGGGATTTGCCACATTTCTGAAATTCGGTGCCACCCCTCACGCAGATCCGCGGGGTCAGGGTCCAAAAACACAAGGGATTTGCCACATTTCTGAAATTCGGTGCCACCCCTCACGCAGATCCGCGGGGTCAGGGTCCAAAAACACATGGGATTTGCCACATTTCTGAAATTCGGTGCCACCCCTCACGCAGATCCGCGGGGTCAGGGTCCAAAAACACAAGGGATTTGCCACATTTCTGAAATTCGGTGCCACCCCTACGCAGATCCGCGGGGTCAGGGTCCAAAAACACAGGGGATTTGGCACATTTCTGAAATTCGGTGCCACCCTTCACGCACATCCATCGCAAGGCGTGGTAACCCAAACTGCGAGAACTCCCTCGGCCCTTTAATCGCAAGGTGTGGTAACCAAGCCCGTAAACCATACACGTCTTACCAATCGCCAGGTGTGGTAACCCCTCTTGTGATCAGTTGGTTTTGCTGATTGCGAATCGGCTTCGCATGAAGTTTCGATACTGCTTCACGAAAGCGCCAAGGCCTCATGACTTAGCTCTTCCATGGCCCATTCTCCGAGAGAGGGGGCCGGCGGCAGGAGGCGAAGCCCTTACGGATTATGAGGTCCCAAGGTTGGCTGCCACGGGTGGTGGGGTACACCGTCGCTGCAAACGGTCCCACCCATGGGACCCCAGCCGTGGTTTCCCCCGTGTGGTTGTGCTGCGGCAGTTGCCCAAGGTGTCCTGCCCTGGCCCTGGCCTTACTGTCGCTGCTGACCACCCGCGGATGTTCGGGGTCCCCGCACATGCTGGCATCACTTTTACGATGGGATGCACCCCACGCTGAACATGCCCCACTGCGTCAATTCAAGTCAGAGCACAGCGCAGCCACGGACAGCTTCAAAGTTGCCCTACAACTGCCATACGAGGCACAACTCTTAGAGTCGGGAGGAAGCAACGCTAACACAAATACGAAATTCCAATACGCATTCGCGCAGGCAGACTGCGGACTATTTAAAAGTTTGGAGGACCATCTACTCCAGAAAGGCGAATCATGGTGCTTTAACCTCGGGGTCGTGGCTGTGAGAAAACATCCGCTTGTACCCCTCATGGGCACGTCTGGCTGTGGCGGGGCGCAGCGGTGTCGGAATGTGACTGGGAGCACGTTTCCACTCAAACAGTTACACAGCTAAGCCCCTAGTCCAACGGACCGGCCCAGAAATGGCAAACACGCGGCACACTTAAACGATATCACCGCATGTGCATGGAGGTGGCGTCCATGAACATAGCTGGGTGCTTGTCATCATCACCATCATTACCACCACCATCACCATCATCATCATCATCATCATCATCATCATCATCATCATCATCATCATCATCATCATCATCATCATCATCATCATCATCAGCATCATCATCATCACCATCATCGTCGTCAGGACCATCGCCATCACCATCACCATCACCATAACCATTAGCATCAGCATCACCATCATCATCAGTATCATCATCATCATCATCGTCATCATCATCCTCATCGTCATAGTCATCCTCATCGTCATCATCGAAAACATCATCATCAGCATCATGAGCATCAGCACCATCACCATCATCAACATTATCTTCATTATCATCATCATCATCATCAACAACAACATCATCATCATCATCATAGTTAGTATTGTTGTTCGTCCTCTTCTTCTTCTTACTCTTCTGTTTCTGACTATTCTCCTTCTTCATCATCACTATTTTTCAATATTTTCCCGACCCT
>CAUYUJ010015461.1:165676-221303 GCA_963575745.1 Prorocentrum cordatum
CGACGATTAATTCTGTCTGTGTGTTTTTTCCTCTCCTGACACTCGTGAGTTCCCGCCACGTTCCCCGGGCTTCCAAGGGAAGCTCCGAAAATTACGGTCAGGAACTTTCGCTTCGCGTGTCGCGGCGGCGGCCCTGGCGACACGTTATGCCATGCGAGCGGATAGCGTGTCGCTCCGCTCCGCGGGGCGGGGAACGCTTGGGGAACTTGGTGCTGCGGGGCCGGGAAGATGATAGCGTGTCGCACGGAAGCGCGGTGGACCAGAACCAGCGGAGCGACCAGCCAAGCCAACATTCCTGACAGCATGCTTACGCCTTTTTTCTCAGATCCCCGCCTCTGCGTCAGGGCGTGCAGCGCGCGAAGCGCCTCGGGAGTGCAGCTTGAGGCCTCGCGACATCCCTGCGGAGATTCGCACCGAGCCTCGGTCGGGGTGTGCGCGGCGTCTTTGCAGCAGGCTGGGACCGCGGTCGGCCGGCTCACCCCAAGGAGCGTTGGGGGTGGCCCAGAACTCCCTCCCTCCCTTCCTCCTCTCTTCCTCTCCTCCTCCTCCTCCTCCTCCTCCTCCTCCTCCTCAGACTCATGTATTGCCGAGCGGATCACATGATCTTCTTCATGACTGGCGCAAGGCTGGTCACACTGGAGTGTTGTCGGCAGCCTACGAGTCGGACAGCAAGTCCAAGGCTGGGGGCATCACCATGGGCGCTCTCAACAGGTTGCGCCCTCAATCGTTGCGTCACCTGGCTTCGGCGCCGTGTGATCAAGTTGGGCTTCGTGACTTGGATGGGCAATCGGAGTTACCAGGCATAGACTTCTGGGACATGGTGGCCATGGCGTTGATGGCCTCGGGTCAGTCATTCCTCCTTGTCGGAGTCTACGTGACCTCTTCAGTGGAGCCCGGGTAACGGGCCTAAACTAGTCAATGTGGACACCCTGATGTTGACCATCAAGGGGCCTTGGCTGGCCATTGGCGTTTGGTATATGTCGCCCCAGGCGCTGGCCTCGACGGGCTGGCTTTCCCTCGTCAACCGCTCGGTTATCCGATTCCCAGCATTACGCGGAGTACACGTGCACTATTGGCAGCGGGCGCATGTTGGACTGTGTCGTGGCGTCCTCGCAGGCATTGGCGTGGATCGCGGGCCTCCAGGCCGACTTCGTGGCAGTGGAGGAGGCTGAGAAAGCCCATTGTGGGCTGGAGCTCTCGCTTAATTTCGAGGCTTCTCGCGCTCGGGCATGGCTCATGCGTGCGCCTCATGCTTTTCGGCATCCACCTCGGCCTAGGATTAAGCCCGACCCTACCAGCAAGCACTCCCGTGCTAAGGCCGAGGCCGAGGCTTGGCGATGAGGAGAGGAGAACGCAGCCAGACATCACGCCGTCACCTCCCCAGTGGGGACCACGACGGACGGTGTGCATCAAGAGTCCTCCGCCTCTTCAGTATGCTTTTGTGGGAGGAAGACAAGGACACAGTTTTCACGGGCGACGAGGATACGGAGGTGCCCGATGAAGACGATGTGCAGGTGGCCGTCACTGATTCGGAGCATGGGCCCGACACATACGCGTCTATCCAGATCGACTGGACCGATGACATGACGGACTTGCGGTGGTAGCAGGTGGCGCCCTCCTGTCCCTCTATCTCGATTCCTGAGTTCGTCTCCCAGCCGTTGTTTTTTTGAAGGTTGCTAGTTGTGAGGCTCAGGCTTTAGGTTTGCACTTCGCCGAGTGGGTCAGCACCATGGAGTTGTATTATGCTGAGTTGTAAAAGGTTGACCCTTTGGCGCGCAAGCGGTACCTGGGACGCTCGCACCTCAACGGGCTTCGTCTGGGAAATACAGGGGCTCTAAGCCATTCGTGTGTACCTCTGATCACAGTTCGCAACGGTTGGCTTCGGTCGCCAATCTCTTGGACGAGCTGGCGGGCCAAGCGGGTAAGTTCCATCTTCCTCGGGCTCGGCACCTGTATTGCTTGCTGAGGGAGCTGGCGGGTTCGATTCCTGTGACGCAGAGTGTGCCTCTTCCTGCTCGCCGCCTGGATCGTTGGGTGAGGGGACTTCGTTGTCTGAGGGATGCCACGCTCGACTCTGTCAAACGATGTGCGTAGGGAGCGCGCAGAGCCTCTGGCCAAGCCCAGCGAGCAGTCGCACGTCAACGGCACCATCCGTTTCGAGATTGGGTTCGTCAGCAGGCGCTTCAAGGCTGTGGAGCTCCCCATCGGTTTTTCCGATACTCTACGGCTGAAGTCAGCAAGCTTCGCATTGGTGGTGTTACCTCATGGGATGCTGCCTCTATCATGGAGGCCAAGGCCCAGGTCTGGACGAAGCTGTGGACACCGACCGGCTACGATGACGGGAAAGCTAATCGAATGCCGACTCGTGCGAGGGAGCTAGCCACTGAGGACCCGCTGGAGCCGCTCACGCTGGAGCAACTGGAGGCCACCCTTCGGAGCATCCCGCCTCGCAAGGCTACTGGTGTCGAAGCGGTCGGGCAGCGAGACGTACAGTCAACCCGCAGAGTAATGATGCGCGATAAGGACGCAAAGGGCCTTGGACGCCCATTTCGAAGCTTCCCGAGCGGGGCGCGGCCAACGAACGTGTCCAAGGATGGACCCAGGAAGCAAGGATGCAAGGGTACCCTTGGGAGGGATGCCTGTCCTTACTCTGCGGGTCGACTGTATGGTGATTTCCCGAGTCGAGGCTTGCTGCTCTGCTTGCACTTCTTCACGCTATTGGAGCCAAGGTAGCTTGGCCATGGCAGCGGCTTCCTGCCATCCTCGTTCTTCTTCGCAAGCCTGATGTGCGCGAGGACCGCGCCATCGGATTGCTCACCCGGTTGGATCGTCTGTGGAGTCGCACGCGGTCTCGGCCTGCGGGGGCGCGGGCTTCGGCTCGCTCTGGTCCCTGGGCCGCCGAGGTCCGGGGCAGCGGTGCTCTGCGGGAGGCTTCGCTTGGGTGTTTCGCAGACGAGGCGGCGCTCTCTTCACTTTTGCCTTCATTCTGCTCAGCATCGATCTGCTGGGACGTCGAGGCTTTTTGCGACACCGTCAGATGGGAGAACAGTGTCGCTCATGCTATTGATCTTGACTTTCCGCCGCGCCCCTTGGCCCTGGAAGGTCTTCTCCACACGGGGCCCAGGCTTTTGCGGGACGAGGGGTGCTGTGCTCCACCTGCCATTCCTCGCGGGGGCCTCGTGGCGGGAGCTCGCAGGGCCCCCGATTTCTCCAAGTGTCAAGTGTTTCAGATTTGCCAGTAGGCTTGCGCGAGCAATGCCCCGGTCGGAGCCCTGGTGCCCCTCAGTGCGTGGATCGATGATGCCACCCGGCGCGCGGAGGGGCTGCAGCGTGATGTCATTTGGGATCTAATTCAGGCTGGTGCTGTTTTTGTTGAGGGCTGCTCGGGAGAGAAGCTCAAACTCGCCAGCAAGTCTACCATCGTGGCATCCTCCTCCTCCTCCTCCTCCTCCTCCTCCTCCTCCTCCTCTGCCTCCTCCTCCTCCTCCTCCTCTCCTCCTCTGCCTCCTCCTCCTCCTCTCCCTCCTTTCCTCCTCCTCCTCCTCCTCCTCCTCCCTCCTCCTCCTCCTCCTCTCCTCCTCCTCCTCCTCTCCAGGCGGGAACATCGGATGGCCCAGGTCGAGGTGGCCTCGGCTGTGGCCGATCTTGGGATCGAGCGTGGCAGTGGAGTGTCGGGAGCAAAACCTAGACATTCCAAGCGGTTGAATCAAGCTGGCCTCCTCCCCTCCTCCTCCTCCTCCCCCTCCTCCTCCTCCTCCCTCCTCCTCCTCCTCCTCCCCTCCTCCCTCCTCCTCCTCCCCCCCCCTCTCCCCCTCCTCCCCCTCCTCCTCCTCCTCCTCCTCTCCCTCCTCCTCCTGCTACTTAGCCTTGAGAGATGACGGATGAGACGAGTCTCGATCAGGAGGATGTCGAGAAGCTCACCGCCGTGCCGTTCGAATTAATAAGCTGGCGTCGGTGGCTCCTCGCAAGATCGGGGCGCGTTTGATCCCCACGGCCTTGCCACGGGCGTCCCGACGCCTGGAACGTCTTCGGGGTCGCGCCCTCGGTCCTCCAGAAGGTGGCGACGGGCCCTGGCCAGTTCCCCTGTTCGTGGCAACGCGGGTCGGTGCTTGACCACCTTGTTGGCGCTGGAGGTTCGCAAGAAGGACCCAACTTTCTCGACTGTTTCTCAGCTTTTGGAGTCGTGGTTTCAGATCGTTGCCGCCTTGCCAGAAAAAAAACAGTCAGCCGCATGGCCACTTGTTGGAAGGATATGGTCGACCGCATCTCCGCCCTGTGCTCCTCCCGTCGGTGGCACAACATTGGGGGTCCCGTCTCTGCTGTTGTGGCGACCATGGCGGCCCTGGGATGGGAGTTCGAAAGGCCTTGGTCTTGGGTTGCTCCGGGGGGGACGTCTTTGCTGTTCCCGATGAGCTCCGATCCCAAGCTTGTATGGCGTCGAATGTCAAACTTGAAATTGACCGCAACATCGAGAATCGTTTGTGGGCCTCTGCCGCCACATACCGTCACGAGAATGGTGCTGAAGGGGGGGTCGGTTTAACGGTCGCTTGGAATCACCTCGCGTCTCTGCGTCGCAAGTCCGTTCAGAATTGGGGGGTGCTCCGCTCGGTGCTCACTGGGGACGTCTGGACTCGTTCCCGTATCCTTGCTTGTGGGGGTGAAACGGAAGAGCTTTGCCCCAAGTGCTGCACGGCCCCCGAAACGGACATCCACAAAGTTTGGGAGTGCCCGTGCAATGTTGAGTTTCAGGAAACTGGCCCGTCTTTTGCCAAGAGAGGTGCTCAAACCTCTGCTGACATCCCGTGTTCTGGCTCCGCGGTCTCGTGCACCGATCTTGGTTCCGACGTCCTCCCGCCCCCCGACAACCCGATCTCCGTCGCGTCTCGAGGTCGAGGGACAAGCGTCTGAGGAGGGTGTCTTGGGGCGTTGCCGTTTCTGAGCATGGCGTTTTATGCCTCCCCGATCTGGTGTCTAGCACGGGCATTCAGTATTTACGCGGGGGAGGAGGAGGGGGAGGAGGGGGAGGAGGAGGAGGAGGAGGAGGAGGAGGAGGGGGAGGATGAGGAGGAGGAGGAGGAGGAGGAGGAGGAGGAGGAGGAGGAGGAGGAGGAGGAGGAGGAGGAGGAGGAGGAGGAGGGGGAGGAGGAGGAGGAGGAGGAGGATATCGTTGGCAAGAAATCTTTGAACAGAGGGGGGCTGTGGGCTCTCGCAGCTTCCCTGGAGGCCGCCCAGCGCGGGTCCAATCTAGGGTCTGCGTGCGACTCGGCGTATGTCGCCCTTGTGGTTTTGAGCGGCTCCAGGCCGGCCCCCAAGCTCTGGGGCCGCGTCGGGCGTGCTCTGGAGCTGCTGGGCGATGTGGCTCTTGTGCAGATTCCGAGCTGCCTGTCTCTGAGCCAGGCCCTTTCTCGTGGGCTGAATCCTGGGGTGGCGTTGGCGAATGCCGTGGCGGATCCTGTCGCGGGTTATCTCGCCACCCCCGTTCAGCTCCCGTACGGCATATCGGCCCCTGTGAGGTTTGCAGATGGACTCGCACGCAAGGTCCAGAACCACCTTGTTGCTGTCATGGTGGGTGTGCTTGGAAAGGAGGGCCGCCGTCCCACCCGACCTCCTGTCTGAAGGGTGAGGCAGTCGGCGAGAGAGCGACTGCGCAGAGCTGCAGGAGGCACCGAGCAGAAGTGCCCGATGATGTGTGGTGATTTTGCCCGTTGCCAGGCCTGTGGTTGCCCCTCGTCTATCAGGGACCTCACTTCCTTCCTCTCCTCTCCGTGCACCCCCTTGATGTGGTCTGGGTCTGTGTTCAGGCCGACGGCCGCGGTGTGCGTGAGGAGTCGAATGGCCCATTCGCCTCATGATGTTGCCTAGTGGCCTGAGGCCGACGTTCTTTGGTGCCTCACGTGCGGCTCGTACAGCACTGCTGCTTTGCGAGACTTGTCCGCCGTGTGCACCAAGCGGGCCTCCGGGGCCGGGGCTCAGAATCTTGCCGGGGTCGCCCAGGGCAAGGTCCCTGGGAGCTGTGCGCGTGGGGGAAGGAGACGAGGGCGAGAGCCGGGGAGAGAGGTGTGCGGGGAGAGAGAGAGAGAGAGAGAGAGAGAGGGAGAGAGGGAGGGAAAGAGAGAGAGAGAGAGAGGGGGAGAGAGGGAGCGAGGGAGAGAGGGAGAGAGCGGCGAGCGCGGCGCCCGCGCGCCGTGCGGCGGAGTCGCTCCTGGACGGCGACGGCGTGGCCGTTGCCAACAGGCGGGCCCCGCCCCGCTGCCGCCCCGCCTCCGCGCCCCCTCCCGCTCGGTCTCCTCCTCCTGGCTAGCCCCCTTTGCCTGCGCCGCTGCTAAGCTGCTGCTGCGTCAGCTTCGGTACCCTTCGTCGGTCATCGAGACTGCACGCTATATACTCCTCCTCCTCCTCCTTCTCCTCTTTCTCCTCCTCCTCCTCCTCCTCCTTCGCCTTCGCCTTCTCCTCCTCCTCCTTCCTCCTTCCCCTTCGCCTTCTCCTCCTCCTCCTCCTCCTCCTCCTCCTCCTCCTCCTCCTCCTCCTCCTCCTCCTCCTCCTGCCTCGTCCCCACCCCGCGGGGGCGGGGAGGGGGAGCCATACCTCCTCGCAGCGCGACAGAAATCACGACGAACAGCCTTTTACTTGCCTCAACCTCTTGGCGCCCTCGCCTGGCCTGGGGACCTCCCGAAAACGATCCAGGACGAAACGCCAGTCCCCAGGGGAGGGGTCTAAACCTCCAGGGGACCCACGTTGTGAAGAATAACGAACGTCGGGGATTCGGTGCCAACACAAGCCCCGCGGGAAGGGCAGCAGAAAACGTGATGGTCAACAACCAGCCGCCCGCCTCTTCTTTTGACGTCCACGGCCAGGATTACTTGCCGAGCGTGTCACGGCGGCGGCGGCCCCGCAGCACGCTAAGTACTTCTTGCAAGCCGTTGGCGTGTCGCCCTGTTTCGTGAAGTGGTCGGTTGGGGAAAGCTCGGGACATTGACGCTTGGGCACCGGGACGCGCTCTGCGTGCTGCGCCGAGGCGTGGCATGCCAGAACCGGCGGCGCGACACGCCGTGCAAACGCTTCTGGCCGCAAGCCCTCGAAGATGACGACGGCGGCGGCGTTGACGGTGACGGGCGAGGAGTGGCGAGGAACGACGGCGGCGGCGGCGTTGGCGACGAATGACGAGGAATGACGACTGACGAGGAAGGACAAGGAAGGACGACGAATGACGAGGAGGGACGAACGACGACGAAGATGGCGACGGAGGCGGCGGCGTTGACGGTGACGGACAACGAGTGACGAGGAAGGTGGCCAGAACACGCAGGACAGGAGACGGCGGCGACGACGACCAGGACAGTCGGGGCGGCTGGCCGACCGCGCGGAAGGAAGCACCAGCAGCGAGAGGGGCTCCTGGGCGGCGAGGGCACACAGGACAGCTTCGGGCCCCTCTCGACCTTCGCCCAGCTACTAGGAGACCGTCGGTACGCCCCCAGTCAAATGACCACCCTCCTACCTCCTCCTCCTCCTCCTCCTCCTCCTCCTCTTCCTCCTCCTCGTCCTCCTCCCCCCCTCCTCTCATTCGCCGTCATCGTCCCCATGTTCCTTATAGATAACTCCTCCCCGTCGCAACCCCAGACGTGTCAATAGGGTGGGTCGGGCGTTACGCCGGATACCTCCTTACGCTTGCAACAGTTTCGAACATTGAGGGCGGCTCGTATTCAAAATGCAGCTCTCGTCTTAGCGCCAGGCACATTCGTTTTCAACGTTTGCAGCAACGTCAAAGATGGAGGGCGGTTAATTTTTCGAAGTGTGGCTCTCGAAAAGCTCGCAGCAATTTCGTGGATCTGCATGATTCGAAATCCCACGATGGTGTCTGGGCGCGGTGTAAACATGTCCAGACGCAAAGGGTCACGTTGATTCGCGGCGTTTAGCTCCCAGGGATTGTGTTTAGGCACAGGCATGTGTCTTCTAAATGGGCATGTCCCCCGGCGGAGTTCATTATTCGTGGGTCACTGCGGCGTAGGAGGTTGGAGGGAGGGTTGATTGCAACATCGTTGAAGCGTCTTGGGTTTACACTGGTCCTCCTCATCCTCCTCTTCCTCCTCGGTCTCCTCCTCTTCCTCCTTCTCCTACTCCCTCATCCTCGCCCCGAGGAGGCGGGGGGTGGAACCATGCCCCTTCCCGCATCGTGACAGAACTCGCAAGTTTTTGCTGTTATTGTTTCCGTTTAGCAACTATCCCGACGATGTACACAACCCTTGCACAACGCGTTGCCGAGATAGCTGGGTAGACTTTGTAGGAGGTCAACGTGGCAACGGATATCGTGTTGCGAACGTTACTTGGGAGGCTCCCGAGCTGCGCGACTAGCAGGACACCGATCGATGAACAAACGCTTGATGGAGATGCATACTTATTCCCCAGGCTCGAAAAGGACGAAAGGCGAGAACTGAGAGGAGATAGCGGAAGAGGTTTTTGAACAACCAGTGGGGCAGCAGCAAGACATGGCAACAGGAAGGAATGAAACGACGACCAGGGAAAGGCAGACGAAGGAGAGATTTCCTGCTTCGAGGCACACCACCAATCAGTTAGTTATAGTCAGTGCAGGAACTGCGCGAGGCCGAGCTGTTCTGCCAGCTGCTGGGCCTCTTCCCGGCATCTTCCAATCCGGGATGTAAAGGCACGCGCGCGCGCCGCGAGGTCTAATCTGCGTCTGCATAGGACGTCACTATGTTAGACCCCCCAGCAGCCTTCGAACATGGATGCAGTTTTGAAGACCGCAGCCCCCTACGGATGGCGAGGTCGATCCTGAATCTGCGTAGGATGCCACTCCGCCGGACCCCCCAGCAGCCTTCGAAAGTGGCGACAATTTCGCAGATCGCAGCCAACCACGGATGGCGAGGTCGAATCTGGATCTGCGTAGGGCGGCACTCCGCCGGACCCCCCAGTAGCCCTCGAAAGTGGTGACTGTTTCGCAGATCGCAGCCCCCCCAAGGACGGCGAGATCTAATCCGAGTCCGCCTATGGCGTCACTGTGCTGCCCCCCCCCCTCTCCCCAGCAGCCCTCGAAAGTGGCGACAGATTCGTGAATTGCACTCTCCAGGGATGGCGAGGTCTTATCTGAATCCGCGCGTGGCGTCACTGTGCTTGCCCCCCTAGCAGCCCTCGAACGCGGCGACAGTTTCGCAGATCGAAGCCCCCCCAGAGGACTGTACTGCCCCCCAGCAGTCCTCGAATGTGGCGACAGTTTCGCAGATCGAAGCCCCCAGGGATGGCGAGGTCTAATCAGAGTCCGCGTATGGCGACACTGTGCTGTTCCACCCCCCAGCAGCCCTCGAAAGTGGCGTCACTTTCGCAGATCGCAGCCCCCCAGGGATGGCGAGGTCTATTCTGAGTCCGCGTGCGGCGTTACTGTGCTGCCCCTCCAGCAGTCCTCGAAGTGGCGTCACTTTGGCAGATCGCAGCCCCCCAGGAACGAGAGAGAAAGGGAGCGATAGAGAGAGAGAGAGAGAGAGAGGAAGGAAGGAGGCTGGAAGCAGGGACGCGATCATAGTGATCTGTTCAAAACGAGAGCCCAACAACGGAGGTTGGGGAAACAGAGAGAGGAAGGAGGGAGGCTGGAAGGACGAGGGACATAGGACGCGATCACAGTGCTCCACCCAAAACCAGAACTCAACGACAACTGAGGGTTGGGCATCATTTCATTATTTTTGCAAGTCGCCCTCTGGGGACCCTCTCCGGGCCCCAGGGCCGCCAACACAGGACCCGGGCTGACCGGCTAGTCCCAAGGGGAGGGGTCCAAGCCTCCTGGGAGGAGGAAGGAGGAGGAAAGAGGAGGAGGAGGGAGGGGAGGAGGAGGAGGAAGAGGAGGAGTAGGAGGAGGAGGAGGAGGAGGAGGAGGAGGAAGAGGAGGAGGAGGAGGAGGAGGAGGAGGAGGAGGAGGAGGAGGGAGGAGGAGGGAGGGGGGAGGAGGAGGAGGAGGAGGAGGAGGAGGGGGAGGAACGAGGAGGGAAGATCGGACTCGCGGTCGGAACGACGGTCTCCTGCTCCCTCCGAGAGGTGGTCTCTGCAGAGGACCGCTGGGACAAGGACAAACAAAATGCGGTGAGACGGGCGCGGCCCCTCGGCCGTGCTGCAGTGGCGGGTGACAAGTGCAGCCCAGGCGGCTAGGTCGAGACTTAAAACAAAAATCCTTCCTCGTGTCAGGTACGTGAGAGGAGGGGCCCAAAGGTCCGCATCGGTCGCTCCCAATCTGTGGAGAATTCCCTGGCCCTGGGGCAGCGACGCAAATCCCTGGGCCTAGGAATTGGGGGACGAAGAAAACATAGTCTTACGCGAGATGGCACAGCGAGCTTCGACCGCGGCTTACGCGGGCAGCCAGCGCGGCACGCTTCATTGGAAACGAGGGCGCTCACGCGCGACCTTACGCGAGCAGCTTGCGCGCGAATGTCGGCGCAGTGGGGCCCGTTCTTCTCAGTCGTTCCCTTGAAGACGGGTGTGCGTGAAGCCATCGGAGGAGGAGGAGGAGGAGGAGGAGAAGGAAGAGGAAGAGGAGGAGGAGCAGAAGGAGGAGGACTAGGAGGAGGAGGACGAGGAGGACTTGCTCACGAGGGAAAGGGGCCGCGGGGGGAAAGGACCCCTCGACCCTGGGGCCTTTGTCCTCCTAGGACCGGCCTCGCGAGCCCGCGCTTCTCGCAAGCGGTCCTGGCGCCCAGGGAGGGGGCCCAGGAGCTCATGGGGGGGCCCAGAGATGAAGGGGCCCCAGGACACACAGATAAATACACACAAATACAATTATCCCCCCTATTTTCCCATATTTTCTGGGTTTTTGTCTTCCCCTCCACTTCCCATATTTTCCCATATTTTCTGGGGGATCGCCGATTCATTGTGCCTGTGTGTTTTTTCCCTCCTGAAGAGAGCGCGCCCCCCGCGATAATTAGGGGACGGGGCTCCGGCGCCGACCCAGGAGGCCTGCGCGGGAGCCTCCAAAAGTACGCGTGCGTCGTGTGCTGCTCGTGGATTGGACTTCGGGGATGGACAGACCTCCCTTTAGTAAAACGTGGTTTAGTGAAAACGACTTTGGGCCCAAACCTGGCGGGCGCAAGCCTGGAAAATAACGGCCACGGTGCCCTGTCGAAAACCGAAAACGGACAATTCACTAATCGACGTGTCACTGTTGGGGGTTCTGTCCACCCCCGAGGAATTGCCTCGAAGAGGAAAAAGGCGCCATAGACATTGACTTTTGGCGCTCCGCGCGGGTTCCTTGGATCTGCGCTGGGCCCCCCTCCCTGGCGCGCGGAGCGCGTCAGGGGCGGCGCTGGAGGCGCAGATCGCGCGCCAGGGAGGGGGGCCCAGCGCAGATCCAAGAAACCCGCGCGGAGCGCCAAAAGTCTATGCTTATGGCGCCTTTTCCTCTTCGAAGCAATTCCAATCCACGAGCAGCACACGACGCACGCGTACTTTTGGAGGTCCGCGCAGGTCTCCTGGGTCGGCGCCGGAGCCCCGTCCCCTTATCGCGGGGGGCGCGGCAGAGAAACCTCAGGACCCCGAAGCTCAGTCGCCTCACTGCGGCAGGCTCTGCGATCCGACATGGCGAACAAACGGCAACATCGCGAAACATCACGACCAGAGTCCTGAACCACATCTTTCTGCAACACTTTCCGAAACGGATATCATCTGTGACGCTGCCGGGCCCGAACTCGGGCGAACGCGCTCGATGTGGACAAAGCTACAAAGCTACAGCGGCCAGATCCAGACATGCGACGTCCTGATTGTGTGTGGGGTTCCTGCAAGTCCCGACCCATTCCCCACGACCGGCCTTCTTCGTCCCGAGTCGTTAGTCCCCGGGGCTCGGCGAGGCCCCCGGGAGGCCGAAAACGGCCCAGGCCCCCGACGTCATGATTTTTTCATTACGTCGACCCCTGGAAGTCTGGACCCCTTCCCCGGGACCGGCTTTGCATCCTGAGTCGTTTTTTGACGCTCCCGAGGGCGTAAGGGCCCCCAGAGGCCGAAAATAACCCAAAACCTCCCGTCGTGATTTTTTCATTGCCCGAGGGGGTCTGGGAAACGTCGCGTCGTAGATTTTGGCACGACGCGAGCATGTCTGGGGATCCCCTGGGAAGCGGAGACGAGCGATGCGCATCCCGCGGCAGCCCCCGCTGGCCGGCTTTCCAAGGCGCGCGGCGCGGGGTGCGTGCCAGCGGTCCGCCGGGGCACTGCGCTGCCCCGCCCCGGACAGTGCGTCCAAGGCAGGGGAGGGGCCGAGGCGGCGGTGGCGCAGCGAGGGGTGGAGGTCGGGGGGGAGGAGGAGGGGGAGGGGGAGGAGGAGGAGGAGGAGGAGGGGGGGAGGACAAGCTATAGGTGCGCTCGCGCCATATCTGACATCCTACCCCTCCCTCCCATCCCTTACCATGGCGCAGATCCCCTCTCTACTCGCACAGTCGGGTGTCGAGCAGGGCAATGATCCCGAAAGGGTACGTGATGCATTGTAGAGCACGGCGTGGCATGGCGTAGAAGAGCACCGCAAAGCGTAGTATCACCCTAGCATTGCATTGCATGCCGTGGCATGGCACGGGAAATGACGCCAGCGCTGCAGCGGGAGCACGAGTCGAAACGAGCGGAAGCGCGGAAATGAGGCCAACGCTGCAGCGGGAGCACGATTCGGAACGAGCGGAAGCACGCCGGAATCGGCCCGGGAGGCTTCCGTGGCGCCAGAAGCAGGAATTCAGCATTTTCAAAAGAAAAATGTGTATTGGAATAACGTTTTTTCGGCGCCGCCTCGGAACTCGATTTTCCCGCGCCGGCCGGAACCGGCTCCGGACCCGGCCCGGGCGCTGGCCCGGGCGCGGGCTCGGGCGTCCGGCCCGGCCGCTGGCTCGGGCGCCGGCCCGGGCGTCGGAATCGGCCCGGGAAGAAAAATGCATTGGAGTGGTCTTTTTTCGGCGCGCCGCCTCGGAACTCGATTTTCTGGCGCCAGCCGGAACCGGCTCCGGACTCGGCCCGGGCGCCGGCCCGGGCGCCGGCTCGGGCGTCCGGCCCAGGCGCCGGCTCGGGCGCCGGCCCGGGCGTCGGAATCGGCCCCGGAGGCCTCCCGGGCGCCGGCAGCAGAAATTCAGCGTTTTCCAAGAAAATTGTGTATTAGAATGGCCTTTTTTCGGCGCCGCCTCGGAACTCGATTTTCCGGCGGCGGCCGGAACCGGCTCCGGACCCGGCCCAAGCGCCGGCCTGGGCGCCGGCTCGGGCGTGCAGCCCGGGCGCCGGCGGAAATGATGCCAGCGCTGCAGCGGGAGCACGATTCGGAACGAGTGGGGCCCGAAAATGACGCCGGCGCCTCAGCGAGAGCAGCATTTTGGAACACAAATGCAAGCGGAAATCCAACTCTGGGGAAACCTGTGTGTAAAAAAACAGTACGCGGAGGGGGGGCGGCTACTCCCAAGACGTCATCAGGGGAAGAGGGAGAGTAGTATTCATATTGAATAATTGTGGAAGGGGGGGGGAGGAGGGGGAGGAGGAGGAGGAGGAGGAGGAGGGGAGGAGGAGGAGGAGGAGGAGGAGGAGGAGGAGGAGAAGGAGGAAGAGGAGGAGGAGGAGGAAGAGGAGGAGGAGGAGGAGGCGGGAGGGCTGGACAAGGCGGGGGGAAGCTCTCTCTCTCTCTCTCTGTCTGTCTGTCGTCTTTTTGTTTTTTATTTCTTTCTTTATTCTTTGTATACATATATATATTATAATATATATATATATATATATATGTATGCGTGGCCCACCCCTATGGGCCCCCCTCTTTTGCAAAAAAAGAGGGTTGAACATTCAAAGATTCAAAGATTCAAAGATTCAAAGATTTTCCAGGCACTCCCGATTCGAAGATTCAAAGATTCAAAGATTCAAAGATTCAAAGATTTTTCAGGCATTTCTGGTTTTGCCAAAAGCCCTTCAAACATCTTTGAATCTTTGAATCTTTGAACCCTGGTGTTTTCAAGGATTCAAAGATTCAAAGATTCAAAGATTTTCTGGGGAGTTTTGGGTAACGTCGGGAGTGCCTGGAAAATCTTTGAATCTTTGAATCTTTGAATCTTTGAATCCTTGAAAACACCAGGGTTCAAATATTCAAAGATTCAAAGATTTTCTGGGGAGTTTTGGGTAACATCGGGAGTGCCTGGAGAATCTTTGAATCTTTGAATCTTTGAATCTTTGAATCGTTGAAAATATCAGGGTTCAAAGATTCAAATATTCAAAGATTTGTTGGTGAGTTTTTTGGTAAAGCCGAGAGTTCCTGGAAAATCTTTGAATCTTTGAATCTTTGAATCTTTGAGCCAGGAGTGTCTGGAAAATCTTTGAATCTTTGAATCTTGCAATCGTTGGATGCTCTGTGTAAGAGTGTTTTTGGGTTATCAGAACACGCTCTCTTGAGATACGTTTGATTTCCCCAGATATTCAATGCATCTGGTAACATGTAAAGCGTTGTTGATAGCACCATTCTGCGTAGCTCACATTTAGGCTCAAAAGGTGCATACATCCTCTTACCATGGACGCTACAGCACAGAAGATTTTCGACGATGCCTTCAAATACTATGGCCTCGGTGCTCAATGGCGACTGCAGTCCTTAGAGGATCCTCGCGTGACGGACAGTGCAGAGGATGGAGAGGACAGCATTTCTGATCCAGTGTCCATGGACCAGTTCTTGCAAGTTGCCACTCGCGATATGTCGAGCGTTAAGACTACTCGCGTCCTGTTCGATTATAACGTTGTCCCAGCGGAGGCCCTCAGTGAGAGCAACGTCGTGGAACTCGTGAAAGGCAAGCAGCTTGGTGGATTACCCCAGCATATCGCGCCACGCTCGCCTCTTCCAGAGCACTGCAAAGTTGGCATTGTCATCAGCGATCAACCCGACGGAGGGAAGAGCGTTTTGAAGATTTATGATTTCAGCAGCGAGATGCCTTATCCAATCAACATGGCGCGGAATCTCCTGTCGGGAACCGGACGCGTTCCAGTATTCCGCCCTGGCCCCTGGGCAGTCAAGAAGACGATCCAGAGCATCTTGGACCGGATACCAGGTAAGTCTGTGTTCTGGGCGGCGATCGAGGATCAGGCTGCTAAGCGTGCTAAGTCTGGTGATGATTCGAATAAGGGATGGCAACCAACGGCCGAGGAAATCACCGAGGGCCTGGCGCTGATCGAGGCCGAATGTCCCGAGACCAGTGGGAACGAACAGCTCGAGTGGATTCTGAAGAATACGTACTTGGAGGGTGCGCCGCTCAAAGGTTGGCCCAAGAGTGTTATCAAGCAAGCTGCTGATAACAAATCAAAGGGTACCCACGCTGCTGACGTCGAGCGCTGGTTCCCCTGGCTTATCTCTGACTACGTTGATGTACTTCAAGATCCGATTCTCCCAGCTATCATACCGCTGTTGACGAGCCATGGTCTATTCTCGGTGGGTTATCCAGGTCTCGGTAAAACGCCCTTGGCCAAAACTCTCTCCATGGCGCAGGGACGCTTCAACATCCGCGCTCACGACCGCGAAGCCAAGCAGGCGGGCTTCCGCGTCGGGAAGCATCTTGAAGTATTCCGCAACCGAGCGGGCGAGGTTGAGATCGGTGACATCTGCGACGATCCAGATTTGCTGGCCATGGACATCGAGGAGGCTCTTGTCTTCCTGAATGCAGGGGAAACTGGGTTGGTGACGAAAACGCGGTACAGTCCTGCTAAGTTTAAGAAGAATTCATTCAGAGCAATCCTGAGCAACCTGTTCAACGAGGACATGGAGCCGCCCGCGGGCGATCGCACGAGCATCACCTTCGACGAGCTGCGCAATATGATCGGCGGTTCTTTCGGTTCTGTGAAGCCGCAGTTCCTGATGGCTTTCCTGAAGAGGTGCGTGGTCTTCGTTGCTGGGCAGCATGGGTTCTATCTCCGTTTGCCAGGTGAGAATGAGAATATGGTTATCCATCGGTTTGATGACGTTTGCTTGCGCAAGGGCGGTGACTGGGCGAAGCCAGATCACAAGGCAGAGTACGCCTTGTTCAGAGTTGGAGTATGTCAGCGCTACGAGGGTTATGCTGAAGCCGAGCAGGCTGAGTCCGCTACCTTCGATAATCTATTCTCGAGATTTTCGGGAGTCCCTGTGGCGGACATCGTGAACTACTCCAACGACTCTGTGTCGTCGTTTCTGCGGACGCGCCAGGCGTTCAGCCGAATGACGCCTGGCCCTACGGCAGCCACTCCGCAGGGAGAAGTTGTTATTCGGCCTGGTGTCGACGGCCAGTACGATGACCTGCGTTGCCGCATCCCCAAGGTAGAGGGAGGCGCGCACAAGCGGGCGAGGTTTCGCTTTGATCGGCCCAGCGGCGCAGCCTGCGGTAGCCGAGACGATGACCGAGTCACCGAGAGAGTGCCCTCTATGAAGGTCGAGCTCGGCGGTGATCCCCCCGTTGCTGGAGGAGCTGCTGGATCGTCGACAGCGGGGGTCACACCGCCCGGGCCGAGCGCTCCGTGCACAGACGATGCTGCCGACATCGCCGAGCTGCAGAAGGTTTTGTGTTCGGCGGCCGCTGATCACGACGGAGAAGCTATCGATCTTCTCAGCCCCAACTTCTGCGGCGACCCGAGCGATCTGCTGGAGGTGCAGAAGGTGCTCTGGGCGGCGGCACGCGACGTTCACCAGTCCGAGATTGACCTCACAACTGGCGATGAGGACGATGCTGAGGCGCCCCAGGGCGTTGGCCTTCTGTTGCTAGAGTTTGCCACTGGTGTCACCAAGCAGCGCCCGTGGCGTGACGTATGTTTGATCAGTGCTCTGCGCAGCCTGGGCGTTCCGCTGCAGTATTGCAGATGGCCCGTTTTCCATTAGCCAGGTTCAAGGCATGATCGCTCCACTGGGCTACAGTCTAGAGAGTGTGCCGTATCATCTCTCCGTTGGGGTACCGCCAGGTAATTACGTGGCGACGTTCCGCCCTGTCGGCTCCGCCATGGGGCATGCAGTCGGCCTCGTAGTCGCAACCCCGACGGCTGGGTGGATCTTCGACGATGGCATTGTACGGAAGTGGTTTGGGAGCTTGCACTTTTGCCGTGTAGTGGGCGACATCCCAGCTGATGCGTGCTCGTACTGGCGCGTGGTGGGGAAGCCCAGCCAGTGACATTGCACTGAGTACTTCGCCATCTGCAGCGGAACGCGGCTCGTGCAGGAGACGCATCTGTCTGTAGTGGGTTGCCATGCCAGTACAGAGGCACGCGCGATCCAGGCGAATCCTTTATCGTATCATTGCGATTGTGCGTCTGCCTTGACCAGTACATGTGTAACTGACGAGTCGAGCTAGATCTCTGCCGTGGGAGTGCACTAGCCGAGTGGAAAAATGCAAGTTCTGCTGAGAGGGGGAGGGGCATTGCTACGTGTTGCGTCTGCAGTCGTCGTCACGCTCATCCTTTGCAGCGCTGCCGTTTTGGCTCAGACGCTGGGCAGGGCGCCAGATTGCGTAGATGGGCAGATTTATTCCGAAACGAGGCAAAGGCCGCGATGGCAATGGATTCAGAAAGGCATTGCAGATAATGAAAAAGCCAATTGCGCGCTTGCAGAAACAGAGACGCTCGGCTCGCACACGGGCATCGTATACAATGTCTAAATCGGCCAATCTGAAGAAAAAGGGGCGACCTCGTGCATCAAAGAATCTCATAGATCTTGCGAAGATGTCTGACGACGAGGTTCTACAATTCTTGCGAAAGCTGGGATTTGCAAAAGACTTAACAGGCACGAAATGCGGTAAATGCAAAGTTGGCGTGTACGGCCCGAGCAGAGTCGCGCGAATGGGCGACACCCTGTGCACAAATGCACGAAGGAGTCTTGCCGCTGCAGGGCAATGCCGTGGAGTCAGTGCCCCCTGCTCCACACTGGACGACGCTCGGCAACTCCACGGGAGCAGCTGATGAATCTGTTGAGTCTTACGGCTACAAATTCGGTTGCAGCAACTGCACAGCTAACGGGCCATTCTGAGAAGTCGGTTGCCAGAACGAGAAGCCTGCTGCAGTTGGCTCGAAAGGTTTACGTGCAGAGGATTGAGAAGACAATGGTTTTCGGTTCTTCTAAACAAGTGCCACCGTCAAGATGGCCAGATATCGAGGTAGATGAAGCGAGCTTTGGGAAAATGATTCTTCGGCCTCCTCGGCATCCAGGTGACAAAGTACAGGTGTGGGAGAACTGGATTGGCATGGTGAGGCGCGGGCATCCTAACACACTTCTTCTCGTGAGGTCTACAAACGGACCAACTCTGGCGCGTTCTCCTGGGCCAGGTCCGATCACGAAGGAGCAGTGGAGAGCTATATCTAGCATTTACTTCAAGAATCGACATGTTGTGCTTCACTCCGAGTCTGCGCGGGCATACCGCGAGGTGAATATCCCTGGCGCGGTCCGTGATCAGGTTGTTCATAAGAAACGCAGGGTCTACAACAGCAAGAAAAAGAAATACATTTGGTTGAAACCGAAGTACGTCAAGACAGTCAAACATAAGATCGGCGGTAAAACAATATGGAGGAAAGCCGGCGCTCAATCCATTGACTCCTGCTGGAAATTTCTCAAGTCTCGTTTGAAAGTAAATCAAGAACTCAAGCCTGGAACGAAAGCATTCGCCGCAGCCGTGCGCTCAGCGCAATACGAGTATTGGACTCGTGGTCAGGATCCGTGGACAGCGCTGTCTACACTTTGCCAATGACACCGCAATCGGTCATATGCATCTTTGCGCAGCTCGTGCAGGAGTTATGTTGATATTCAGTCTAGTTTGCCGTGCCAGTACAGCGGCGCGAGCGACTCAGAAAACTGGTTTTCATTTGCGCGCCGATGCAGCTGTACAGTCATCAGAGCAAGTCCGACTGCTGTTTCGAATTAGCAGTCGGCCGTGCACGTTCGCTAGCCGGCTTGAAAATAATCGTGCCCGCGCCAGCGTGATGTTCGAACCGATCAAGCGCCTTCTACTTCCACGTAGCGCTATTCATTCATGTTACGTTCTACTCGCAGACTATATCCAGGGAGTTTCCGAACGTCACGGGAACAACATAACTTACATAAATGATCACAAAATAGCTCCTCTGAGGAGCCTCTTTTGGGGGGGCTCTGCGAAGCATTTTTGGAGCAATTTTGGTACAAAAACCATAGGAATTTCTTGGATTCGAGACCCCCCCAGTTTTGTGGTTTTGGGGGGGTCTCAAATCCGTACCAAAATTACGTTCTTTGTTGAAATATATCATAAAAATGTTTTATTTCTTTTTTTTGTTCGAAAAAATAGCGTTAATATTTTGCGATGAATAATAAAGCTTGGACGTTCTTCAACATCAAGACTTTCTTAAATTTGCAAAAGAACGAATCGAGGTTCAATGTCGTGTATATAGAAATACAAAATATAGTGTCTCAGAAGTGAGACAAACTATGTTATCTGGTTGAAGTTTTTCATACTTATTAGATTAAACAACATTCTTGAATTGCAGTTTCTTCTGTTATGAAAATTAAAATAGTTCTTTTTTGTGCTTCTGACTTTTTATTTCTACCACCCGGCAAATATAAAATGCAATGTTGTTCTTTGAAAACAAAATAAATATTTGTTTTCATATTTTACAATGCACGGGTTTCACATTTTGTTTATATTTATTGTTTCATATTTTAGTATTGTTTAGTTTAAGTTTTCTAGGTTAAATTTGTTTTGCTAAAGAAGAAGAAGATTATGCATGTTTCATCATTTAAAATGTTCAATAGAATTAATATCTTATTTGTTCTTCTTTGTCTATTTTAGTTTATTTCCTCCAAATTTACTGAAACGTAACAACACTACTTTCTTATGCATTCAAATATTCAAGTATGCAAAATTTTAAACTTTCCAATTTGAAGATCTCAAATCTTCAAACCTTTTAATCTTCAAATATTCAATCTTCAACTCTTCAAACCTTAAAATCTTCAATTCTTCAAACATCCACGAATTGAAATCTTCAAACCTTTACATATTCAAATTCTCAGGTTTTCAAATGATCAGATATCAAACATTCACAATTTCATTTACAGTAATTTATATTTATAGTTATGATGGTAGAAGAATGTGTAGCTATACTACTACATGTGAATGAATATATTACATCGGGTAAGATCGGGAGTGCCTGGAGAATCTTTGAATCTTTGAATATTTGAACACTGATGTTTTCAAGGGTTCAAAGATTCAAAGATTCAAAGATTTGTTGGTAAGTTTTTTGGCAATGCCGAGGATGTCAGATGTTGTGCGAGCGATATAGTTCGAAAGACATCGCATGTATACAACAAAAAGGTTGATGATAATGAAGAAATAGGAAAATCAAGTTGATACAAGATGATTGGGAGAGATACAAAAACAATTCAAAAAAAAAAAAAAACAAAAAAAAAAATGATTCAATACGCAATGACTTCACAAACTTGGCGAGAATATATAGCTACAACATGGCTTATGATACGCTCTGCAACCTATGTGTCCACAGTGATCGTCCATGTGCTCTGTCACCTATGTGTCTATATTCGGCGTCCAGTTGTGTCGTTCATATGTGGCATTGAAGTTGAAGAGACTATGCTCAGGCGGGTTGCGGTTGTCATGGAATCAATTGCATGCATCATCGCCCAACGGGGGCATAAGTTAGAGTGCGTGGAGATCGTTCACCCTCTTTCACTCTTGACCGCTAGTTCCTCGGAGGAAGGGAGAGGGAAGGGAGAGGGAGGAGGAGGAGGGGGAGGAAGAAGAGGAGGGGGGGGAGGAAGAGGAGGAGAGGGAGGAGGAAGAGGAGGAGAGGGAGGAGGAAGAGGAGGAGAGGGAGGAGGAAGAGGAGGATTTGCCTGGGTCAGAGGACGGTGTCCGACAGGAATCAAGCATCAAGATTACTGCAGGGATTTGAGGGCGTCTCACGTTGGACGCCTCTTTGAGCCATCGCGGGAACAGTAAAAGACTTGATATATTCATTTGTATTGTCGTTATTGGGCCCTTGTGAGCTCTCTCTGAAGACTCTCCTTGGGCACCTGCAGGACCTCTGCGATCGTCTTGAAGTTTTCTTATGCTGTATTGGCTTCAATCAGTTTTTTGTTGCGTACATGCCATAGTTCTCATTTGTCCAACTATTCACTACACAATTTGCTCTGCTGTTGTCATCATGATTACGCCAATGTCGTTGTCATGCCACCTCTCCGTAAACAGCTGGCTCAAACAGCTGGCTCAAGTAAACTATTGTGATTCATTGTATTGGAGGTACTCTCACAATAAATGGCTAAAGCAGGCATATTTGAAGATGCTACGAGATTCAATTCATGTACAGAACTTTACAATTATTACAAGGGAAGCGGAATGGATGCGGCAAAAACTGGGCGTAAATACCTTGATGATCTAACAAGTGAAAACGCAGAGACATTTTTGATAAATGTTGTTAGGCAATTACCGCCTACGAACGATGGGGGCTTCTGTCGCCGGGCAGCAAACTTTTGGGTGGCGCTTTGGATGGAACGAGCACAACGAAACACAGAACAAGACGTTTCAGAAATTCGAGTGTCCAATGCTGTCGAGAAGGTGCGGGATCATAAATTTGTCTTGTCTGAGTTGTATAGCAAAACAGGCAAGTTACAAAAATGTGCAGTCACAAAAGCAATGGAAAACAATACGTGGTGTATATCTTCAATGATGAATTTGTTTCAGATTCACAATCCTCGCGTTCAGTGGGATCCAGTGCCTAAATCATTACGCGAATATGTAGCAAAACTTAATTTAGACAGTGGCGTATACCCAGGAGGATTGACAATCATGCTTTGCATGATAGCCAGTGGACGTTCTGCATCTCTGTCAAAATTATTACAATATACAAGTATCAAACAATGTTTTGACGATGAGTGGAGCAATCAAACGATTGACAAAATGCGTTACGTCATCTTGACCACAGAGAACGAAACCAAAGGATGCAAAATGGCAGAGGGATCAACATCTGAGGTGAAACGTAGTTCTCTGCTCTGCAATGTCAATTATGGGTATCACACTGACTGGGTGCGAGACTTCATGCGTGAATTCGACACAACAGAGAAGATATTTGAATCGTTCGCGCAATCGTTTAAAAAACTTTCAAATATTACTGGCATTGGAGCTTTCAGAGCAGTGCACATTCTACTTTGGATCTTTATTGCGTATGATGCTGAGATCTACGTGCCGGACGAAATGTTATATGATTTAGCGGGGCCAAACGTCAGACTGATGGAAAAGATGTGTCAATATGCTGGATTTACTTATAAACAGCTATACAAATTAGTGAAAGAAGAGCTGCCGCATATGGAACCGATCGAATATGAAGTATGGACGTGCAAAGTGGTAAACTTTATCTTTCTCTTGAATATGCAGAAACAGCCGAGCTTGTGTTATCGCTCATTGAAAAAGGAAGAATCGGTCAAGCCAGAAAGACGGCTAACCAAAAAGCAGAAGATTGAGTAGCTTGGGAATACAATATATATGCTGCGCTGGCCATGATATTATCGTCGTACCATTTGGCTTCTGCGCTTGAATCTCTGCTGCGGTGCTGACAAAGCGCCGTGTAGAAAGAACTGCCACTTACTAAACCAAGCTTATATTCAAATGGCTGACGCCCTTTTCGTCACCCCTCCAGATTTTAAGAATTTGCGTTTTATATCATTTTCGTGCAATGTGACTACGTAACCAAACAACACATCATTCAGTGCCCAAACACATATGATTCACCAGCATATATACATAGGCATAGCGCAGCAACTATGCTACATACATATCGATCATTGAGCACAGTATCCACGACATGTTATGTGTAAGATATTAAGTGCTTAACATCTTCATCATGATCAATAAACAGGGGGGCCCATAGGGGAGGGCCACCCATATATATATATATATATATATCTGTCTGAGCAGTATGTCTGTCTGGCTGGTGAGCGTTTTTTTTGCGGCGTTTCGACATTGGGCGGAAAGGGGGGGAGGGGGGGGGGGTCTGGCTCCGGACCTCTGCTTCGTGCGATTGTTTGCAGCAATGGGTCCTCTGAGGGGTGACTCCACCCGCTCGAAACAGGCGCCCCAAACAGCCAAGATCTACTCCACGAGCGGGGGGAGGGGGGGGGGGTGCTGGGCCCGCGCCGATCGGCAAAGCAACGAATTAAAAAACGATCACCTGGCTGTCTGTCCGTCTGGCTGTCTGACTGTCTGACTGTCTGACTGTCTGATTGCCTGACTGTCTGTCTGTATGTCTCAGTCTCAGTCTCAGTCTCTGTCTGTGTGTGTGTGTCTCTCTCTCTCTCTCTCTACGTATATAATACACACACATCTCTCTCTCTCTCTCTCTTTCTTGCACCTCTTTCTCCCTATTCATTTGTTTGTTCTCTCTCTCTCTCTCTCCATCTCCCAAGTCCTTATCTCCGTCAATCTATGTGTTCATCTAAGTTCCTTTCTCCCTTTCTCCCTTCTCCCTCTCTCTAGCTTACGACTCTCTCTGTCTCACTCTCTCTCTCTGTCTCACTCTCTCTCTCTCTCTGTCTCACTCTCTCTTTCTCTCTATATACATGTATACATATAAATGTATCCATGTATACAGAGAGAAGATTCTCTCTAGATGCATGCATATATGTGTGTGTATATATATATGGCGGGTTCCCATTTGTTCTATTATGGGCCTCTTGGTCCCCCGCTTCCCCCGGCACGGGGGGCAATCCCATCAAAACCTCCCTCAAGACCACCTTCAAGCGTAACACTGGGGTCACGAACATGTAGCCGATGGTCCACGGTCCATCCGCACATGCTCGTACATGGCCCTTGATCCTGAGAAAACCGATTTGTATCGACCGCGGCCCCGCCAATAACAGCCTTCCCCGGGATGGGCTGGCATCCCCCGAAACGCGCGGTTCTGGCGATCGGATCCAGAGTTCCGAGGACCCAAAGATGTCTCAGGCGAAACGGGCCAGAATGCCTCAAGTCAGGGCGTCTCGGAGCCTGGGGTTCCGAGGATGCCTCCATCGAAACGGGCCTGAACATCTCGCGAACCGCATCTTGGAATGCAAACTCGAGACGGCATCCCAGGCGAAACGGACCAGAGCACCTCAATTCGGGGCATCTCGGAGCCAGGGGGTCCGAGGATGTCTTAGGCGACACGGGCCTGAGCACCTCAACAACCACATCTTGGAAACCAGAGTTGTGAGGATGTCTCAGGCGAAACGGGCCAGAGCCTCTCAAGTCAGGGCAGCTCGGGGCCCGCGGCTCCGAAGATGTCTGACTCGAAACGGGCCAGAGCCTCTGTGGGCAATGGGGCGCACCGAGCTCTCTTGAAGGCAACCCCTCCCCGGCACCTCTCTGGGCGCCACCGTTGGGGCTGCCGGGGTCGCCCAGGGCTGCCCCCGGCGACCCGAGGCACCTGGGCTCGGGCGCCTTGCCCTCCCCCCCCGCCGGCCAAAGCAAGCCCAGAACAGCCCCAAAACAAACAAAAGCGGCCAGCGAGGACCGTGCAGCTCTGACAACACACGCGCCCACCTCCTGAAACAAAGGGGCTGTTCGAGGCATCCCCGCAGTCTGGGCGCGAACATGCCCGTGGCACACCCTTGGTCGGCAGAGCACCGGCCCGTGCCACAAGGCACGATCCAGCCGCGCCCAGCCCTGGAGACGAGGAGTGTCCCGAAAGCATTGACAGCACAAGTACTTGTCTGACTGTAATGCGAGCATTATCCTTCTTCCTCCTCCTCCTCATCCTCCTCCTGATTCTCCTGAGCTCCTCCTCCTCCTCCCCCTCATTCCTCCTCCTCTTCCTGCTCCTCCTCCTCCTCCTCCTCCTCCTCCTCCTCCTCTCTTTTCACTCCTCCTCACCGAGGGCGGCTCATGCGAAACTGGCTGGAGCACCTCGAGTGCGGGATCTTTGTGCCCAGAATTGCGAGGATGTCTCAGGCGAATCTGGCCGGGTCACCTCGCGGGCGACATCTCCAAGCCCCGAGTTACCAGGACGTCTCAAGCGAAGCCGGCGGGGCCCCTCAGGTCACGTCGTCTCTGAACCCAGAATTTCCAAGGTGTTTCAGGCGAAGTGGGCCGGACCACCTCTCGCGCCCAGAGTTGCGATGATGTCTCAAGCGAAACAATCGATCTCACCGCAACCATGCTCCCTGGCACTGGCCGGGCAACCCGGGAACACTCCACAACAAAACATTTTTGCCGGCAACAAGCGAGAACCTCCCATACGAATACATACAGAAGGAAGTACATATTTCCCCTCTGCCTCTCTCTCTTGTTCTTTCCCTCTCCCTCGATATCCCCCCACGCCCTCCAGGACAAACCAATCGGCGTGGTGGTATGTGTGACGCTTCCTCTAGGGGAGTGAGGCACGCTGCTGGACCATGCGCCCAACAGGACGAGCCGCCTTGTGCCCAAAATGAGGACGAGAATGCTTCCATGATGCGATGGGCTCAAGACATGTTTCAGGAATTCGAGACTATCAAGCGGCCCTCGTTTCTGCAGCCCGTGTGATCATGAGGGGATCCTGGAAATCAGGAGCTCTTGGAACGTACCGCTGTCGTGCTCATGGCACCCTGCTGCTCCGAGTCGAGACCAACCGCGATGCCGGCGAGAGGTAAAGATACAGGGGTCCAGGGTGGCAAACACACACACACACACATCGATCGGCACACATTCCTGAACTTCTCGTATGCTCATGGTTTTCCCATCTCTCCTCGTAGTTGCACATTTTTTCTTCGTAGTTGTACATATGATAGGCAACGTTTATCTGTGCCTGCGACGACGCGCCCGTCCCCCCCGAAGAGAACGGCACAAAAACCTACACTCTCGAGGGTCCGCTTGGGCTTCTCGGATCGGCGCGGAACCCCTTCCTTTCTCTTCGTGAAAGCAAGAACCAGCATCCAGCAAGCAAAGCAACACCCGCGAGAAGTGGAGACGGGAGAAGGACGAGGGCGAGGAGAGGAAGGGCGACGAGGCGGGGAGAGCGGGCAGCGTGGCAGCCAGAGACGGCTGCCACGCACAGTAGACATTCATTGGAGGCCTTGAACCCCTGGCCCATACCACCACCTCCTCCTCCTCCTCCTCCCTCCCTCCCTCCCTCCCTCCCTCCCTCCCTCCCTCCTCCTCCTCCTCCTCCTCCTCCTCCTCCTCCTCCTCCTCCTCCTCCTCCTCCTCCTCAAAGCACAGGAAGAGGCAGGAGGAGAGCGGGCATGAGGAATGAAGAGGAGTGGGAGGCCCAGCTGGGCGCGCTTTTCGCCCCGTGCCCACGATGACCTATACCGCGGGAGGCTTATATTAGGTGCGCTGAACCCCCTCCCTGGCGCGCGGAGCGCGCCAGTTGCAGCGCTGAAGGCGCCGCCAGGGAGCTCCAGCGCCGATCAAACAAATCCATGAGGACCTCCGAGAGTTCATGCTTGTGCCAGTTTTTGCCCTTCGGTGGAAGTAGAGACCAGCTGCGATATCGGCAACAGATGATCACGCTCAACATCTCTACGCCATCCGCCGGATGACCGCCTCGACGGCAACCTTCCGCCACGTCACTGCCTGCGCCAAGGCCCTCGCGCCATCCCGGTGGTCCAGGGCGCCACGCGGAAGGCACGTGATGCACGGGCGCCTTCCTGGAGAGGCGGTGGTCGAGGATGGGGCCTCTGGGCCGTGCGAGCGGCGGCGGCGTCGCTTTGCCCAACAGGGCCCTCGCGATCCAGCAATCGCGGTGGTTTCCGGGCGTGGCGTGCGAGGGAGGAGAGGCAGGGCCGGAGGCGCACCACGCCGAAGGGCTCGGCGCACCTCCAGGTCCAGCCGCTGGCAGAGGGCGGCCGTGGGGGCTGCCTCGTACAGTAGGGGCCCCGCCACAAGAAACCTTCCACAAGAAACCCAACCCTGAGGCCCCAGAACGTCCACCGATGTTTGGTGCGTGAACGTCGCGCTTTCCACAGCGAAACCATCGAAACCCAAGAAACCCAAGGCACCCTGGAGGCAAGCAGGGTGTTTCTTGGCATGAGGCTGCACCGTAGGAGGCGCGGGCACTGCTGAGCGCAGCCACGCTTCTGCGCGTGCGCACGTCCTGAGGTCAAGATCTCGCGCGTGCTGAGCGCCAGGTCGTGGTGCACGGCAGCAGTGCTCCCTGGCCGTGGGCGGCCATGCATCCAGACAGCGCGATCACGCAGCGGTCGGAGGAACTGACGACAGCTCGGAGGCGCGCACGATAACCACCCTCCCCACCCACATACGCCCGAGTAGATTCGTAGGCGTACCCCCTCCGAAAGCAGTGTCGCAAGAACTCCGAGGCCAGGGGAGGCCACGGCACCAGCGTGCATCGCAGCTAGGTGGGGGGGGCAAACTTTGCCTTGCCTCACTCTGTTCCTTGCGGTCGTTCGCACCGACCCTGTCCTCCTCCTCCTCCGCCTCCTTCGGCCGGGCGAGCCGTGGGCCGTGAACACTCTTCTAATCTTGCCTCGGGCAAGGCTGCGACCTGCACACGAGCGCAGGCGGTGCAGTGGCCGCCTTCGCGGAGGAGAAGCGGCAGGTGGGGGCGGGGAGGGGCTGATGGGTGTCGCGATCGCGCGCTCTCTCTCTCTCTTTTTTTTTTTTTTGTTCTCTCTCTCTCTCTCGGTCCTGCCACCGTCTGTCCATGTGCACCACCCCATACCTCAGCGGACAGGGCCGCATGGCCGCGCCGCGGCGCACCGCGTCCAGAGCGCCCCGGCGACCGCCACGGCGAGCTGAAAGCCTCTGCTCGCCCCAGCTGCTGGTTACGAGTGGACTCCATCGGCTTCTGCGGTGTCTGCTGCCTGCGCCTCGACGGCCCGCTGTGGCCCAGGCAGGACACAGGAGGGCCTTACGACTTGGCCTGCGAGCTTGGTGTCCCCTCTGGCTCCTCCTCTCCCCTGCTCCCCCTCCGAGTACGCTCGGCTAGATTTTTGCGCGGCGTCTGCTCCCAGCCGAGCGTCCTCGTCCGCACCTCCACCGGACTCCCACCGAACGTGGCCCGAGCCCGCGGGTGTCCTCTCGCCCCTTTTCTCCCCCGCTCCCCCCGAGCACGCTCGGCTAGATTTGTGCGCGGCATCTGCTCCTAGTCGAGCGCCCTCGTCCGTGCACGCGCGTGCACCTCCCCCGAGCTTCCCCACCGAGCGTGGCTCGAGCCCGCGCCATATTAGACGAGCGCGTTCCACTACTCGCAAAGGAACTCCTCGCAAGCGGCCTGGATCCCCCGCGGGGGATCTACGACGAATAAACATCGAAGCAGGCATATGTTTTTCGGACGTTTGCGAGTAGGCACTTTGCGAGTAGTGGAGCGCGCTCGGTGACACGTGCCGCCCCGAAATGGTGGCGTTGGGCTTCGCAGTGCCGACGATGGCCAGGAAGCGACCCTGCTGCTGGCCCAGCCCCGCAGGCGAGGAGCGCCCAGAGCCCAGAGGTCCCCGCGGACCCGCGGCTTCGGCCCGCGGCGAGCTCTGCTGGCGGTGCGCACAAGGGGCTGGGGGGAGGGGGGAGGCAGCGGCACAGAGCACAGCCCTTCAGATGCGGCATCGCATGCGACCCCGGCTCCCGCTCGGGCGACCCCCGTTCCAGGCGGGGGGTGGGGGGGAGGAGGGGGGGGGCGAAAAGCAGGAAGGGGAAGGAGGGATAGGGGGCGGGAGGCGAGAATGGGTCAGAGGAAGGTTGGCGGCGCGCGCAAGGGGGAGGGGGGAGGGGGGAGGGCTTCTAGAAGGAGGCTGCTTCTAAAGGCGCTGGCCTTACATCTACAGATAAGGCCCGCGCCTTCTAAGAAGCAGGGCGTTTCTAAACCCTCCCCCCTCCCCCCCACCCCCCTCGGCGCGTGGCTGACTCTGGCCACTGGGGTGCTGGTGGACACCTGGACCTCGTCGGCCCCTCTCTTGGCGACCCGTGCCCGCCATGCCCTTGATGGGCCACGAAAAACACATGACACCACCCCACCTACGACCCCAAAGGCCTTAGCATATACAGTCAACCCGTACAAGAAGGATGCGCGGTAAGGATGCAAGGGCCTTGGAGGGCTATGTTTCCCCAATCAGAGCTTGCCTCTGTGGGGGTCCTAGCGGATTCATATGGTTGGGACAAGTTCGTCGCCGATTTCGGTGGCCGGCCAGGGTGGCCGGGTGCCTGGTTGCCCGGGGGTGCCCGGGTGCCCAATTGCCCAGGTGCCCAAGTGCCCAGGTGCCCGGTAGCCCTATAGCCTTATAACACTATAGCCCTAATCCCACCAGCCGTCTGGGCGTAAGTGGTTTAAAGAGTTTCCTCTTCCACCCCTCCTTCTTCCCCTTCGGGGAGGGGTTTATCACTGTTCCCCATTGATAAACACCCCCTCCCCCAGGCGACTGGGGGCCAACCAGGGTCCATGACGACCCCCCCCACCATCCCTTGTAAAAAACCATACAAAACACACTCTGCCTCCAAATTCGGAACTTGCGCAGCCAACCCGATGCGGCCCCCCCCCCGCCATTCCTTTCAAAAAACATTACAAAGTACACTTGGCGGCGGCGGCGGCGGCTGCGGCGGCTGCGGCGGCGGTGGCGGCGGCTGCCGCGGCTGCGGCGGCGGCGGCGGCGGCGGCGGGCGGCGGGGGCGGCGGCGGCGGCGGCGGCGGCTGCGGCGCGGGCCGGCGGCGGCGGCGGTGGCGCAGCGGTTGCGGGGCGGTTTGGCAGCGGGGGCGGCGGCGGCGGCGATGGCGGCAGGCGGCGGCGGCGGCGGCGGCGGCGGCGCGGCGGCGGCGCGGCCGGCGGCCGGCTGGGCGGCGGCGGCGGCGGCGGCGGCGGCGGCTGCGGCCCGGCGGCGGCGGCGGCGGCGGCGGCGGCGGATTGGCCCCCAGTAGCTGCCCATCCAAAGACGACTGCTGAATATGCTGAGGCTCGGGCCAGACTCGGGTGCTACGTATGTGTTGGGAGGGCGGGTGGGAGTGAGCGAGACGGCTTGCCGGCGGGGAAAGGGTCTTGATCACTGTTCCCTATTAATAAACACCCCCTCCCCCAGGCGACTGGGGCCAACCCGAAACATGGGGCCCCCCCACCCATCCCTTGCAAAAACCATACAAAACACACTCTGCCTACAATTCGGAACATGCGCAGGGAAACCGGAGCGGCCCCCCCCACCACCCCTGCCCAAAAACAATACAGAGTACATTGGCGGCGGCGGCGGCTGCGGCTGCGGCGGCGCGGCAAGCGGCTGCTGCGGCTGCGGCGGCGGCGGCGCGGCGGCGGCGGCAGGCGGCGGCGGTGCGGTGACGGCAGCGGCTGCGGCTGCGGAGGCGGTTTGGCAGCGGGGGCGGCGGCGGCGGCCCGGCGGCCTGGCAGCGCGCTGCGGCTGCGGCTGCGGCGGCGGCTGCGGCGGCGGCAGGCGGCGGCGGCGGCAGGCGGCGGCGGCGGCGGCGGCGGCGGATTGGCCCCCAGTAGCTGCCCAAAGACGACTGCTGAATACGCTGAGGCTCGGGCCAGACTCGGGTGCTACGTATGTGTTGGGAGGGCGTGTGGGAGTGAGCGAGGCGGCTTGCGGGCGGGGAGGGGGTCTTGACCCCTCCCCCTACCCCCTCCCCTGGACCTGGACGGGGGGCGCGGCGACGCGTTGGAGCGTCCAAGATGGCCTCGGCGAGGAAGCCAACATCATTGATTTTACAAAGGTTTTGGCTACATGTTGGCCTCCTGGGGGGGGTGCTAATTGAGGACCCGCTTCTTTGGTAGATCTCCTCCAACATGGCCCCAAGAAGCGCCCAGGAGGCCCCAAGAGGTCCCAATATGGCCCCAAGATGGCCCCCAGGAGGCCCCCAAGAGACCCCCAAGAGGCCCCTAAGAGACCCCCAAGAGGCCCCAAGAGGCTCCCCGAGATGCGCAAGAGGCACCAGGACCGCCAAGAGGCCCCTAAGACGGCCCAAGAGGCCCCCAAGCTCGCCATTGTCCTCCTCCTCCTCCTCCTCCTCCTCCTCCTCCTCTTTTTCTTACTCCTCCCTCCTCCCCCTCCCTCCCTCTCCTCCTCCTTCTCCTCCTTCTCGTCCTCCACGTCCTCGCCCTCCCCCATCTCCTCCTCCTCATCTTCCTCCTCCTCCTCCTCCTCCTCCTCCTCCCCCTCCTCCTGTTTCTTCTCCTGCTCCTCCTCATCCTTCTCCTACTCCGACGACGACGACTCCTACTACATCCTCCCCCTCTTGGGGTATATGGCGGCTTACCCCGCCCTTTGTTCTTCTGCATGCTCCCCCGCTTGCCTTATCACCTCCACTCCCCTGGGGCTCATTTCTGGACGTGCTGGTGGGGATACGCGAAGCGTTTAGAATAGCCCTATAGCCCTATAGCCCCCATAGCCCTATAGCCCTATAGCCTTATAGCCTTATAGGCCTATAGCCTTATAGCCATATAGCCCTATAGCCCTATAGTACTATAGCCCTATAACCCTACAGTCCTACAGCCCTACAGCCTTATAGCCCTATAGCCCCATAGCCTTCTAGCACTATAGCCCTATAGCCTTGTAGCCCTAGTCCTAAACAGATGTTGATTGTTTTCTCAGGTGCCATTCAGCTTTTTCGAACGGGGCTGGCCAGCGCAAGTCGCGTCGGACGGGCCGAAGGGGAAGGATGCACGGGTAACCTTGGGAAGCTCGCCCATCCTTACCATGCGGGGTGACTGCATACCATGAATTGCGGCTTGGGTTCTGCGTGGTACACCGCTGCGGCCCCCGATGGGCCGTAGCGCAACATGGAAGGCCGCAGGTGGGGTGGTGCCGTCTGTCTCCTGGCCGCCCCGACCCGTGCGGCTCCGAGCGCCGCGCCGCGTAGCGCCCTCCGCGCGCCGCACCGCGCGCTAGAGGAAAAAAAACTATGCACATACACCGATTCTGGCCAGACCCATCCTGAGCCCAGGATCGGTGCATATGCCCTCCTACCTTGGCCAGGAAGGCATATGCACCGATCCTGGGTCAAGGATGGGCGTTGTCAGGATCGGTGCATGTGCATATTTCTCTTCGCCCGACGCGCAGCTCCCCCAGGGTGCCCCCCCCACACAGCGGCTCTGCGCAGAGGCGCGTCGGCGGCCGCGCCGGTCGCCCGTTTTGCTCGACGGCCCGCAGGCGCGGCCCGGGCCTGGGGCGGCGTCCCCGGCGGGAGCCCGCCGTCGGGCGGCCCGGCCGCGCCGCCGCGCCCCGCAGGAAGGACGGCGCCACGAGGGGAGCTGGCCGAGGGGGTCTGAGGCGGCCAGACAGTCAGGATGGGTGGGGCTTGGGCGTTGCGTAATAGGGGGGTCATAAATGGGGGGGTGGCGAGGGTGGTCCGAAAAGGTACCCAAACGGTGCCTAAACGAGCCCCCTGGGGCTCCGGAGGGGCCCGAAAGGGGCACGAAAGAGGGCCGTTTCTGACCCCCCTATTTGTGACCCCCCCATGAAGCCACGCCCAAGGGGCGGGCGCGGTTCGAGGCTCCGGGTTCGGGGGGGGTGCTCTCTGCTGCCTCTCTCGGCCTCCAAGGGCCGTTTTCGGGCCCCGGGGCTGTCAAAGACTGACTGGGCTGGTCTTAGTGGTATCGAAGGTATCGTCTTGCCTGCCTGCACGACGCTTCGGCACCGCTCGCACGTCGTGGCCCAGGAGGAGGGGGAGAAGGAGGAGGAGGGGGGAGAAAGAAGAAGGAGGAGGATGAGGAGGAGAAGGAGGAGAAAGAGCAGGATGAGGAGGAGGAGGAGGATAAGTTGCCGCCAGCAATGTTTTTTTTACGTAAGGCAAGCCAAGTCGCGCGCCTCACGTAAAACACACACGGAGGAGGAGGAAGAGGAGGAGGAATGAGGAAGAGGAGGAGGAGGAGGAGGAGGGGGAGGGAAGAGGAGGAGGAGGGAGGAGGGAGGAGGAGGGAGGAGGAGGGAGGAGGAGGGAGAGGGGGGAGGAGGAGGGGGGAGGGGGGTTTCGACGCTTTTTCCCGGAAAGGGCAAGAGCCCAGGGTTCTCTTTGTACTAGGTAAACCTGTCCCCCGGTGCCTGCTTGAAGGAGGCCGGCGAATTTTTTCCCTGATAAATAACGAGCCGGCGAATTGCCGGCGAATTTTTTCCCTGATAAATAACGAGCCGGCGAATTGCCGGCGAATTTTTTCCATGAGAAATAACGAGCCGGCGAATTAAAATTTGAGGATGTCTTGAGCGAAAGCTTGTTCCATGCACGCCCCACCCCAGCAATGACACACCCCAGCACGACCACACCCCAGCACGACCTCACCACAGCACGACCACGCCCAGCACGACCACGCCCCAGCACGACCACACCCCAGCACGACCACACCCCAGCACGACCACACCCCAGCACGACCACACCCCAGCACCAGCACGACCACACCCCAGCACGACCCGATCGATAAATCACAGGGTGCGGACCACCCCAGCACGACCACACCCCAGCACGACCACGCCCCAGCACGACCCCACCCCAGCACGACCCCACCCGAGCACGACCACACCCCAGCACGATCACACCCCAGAACGACCACACCCCAGCACGACCCCACCCAAGCACGACCCCACCCCAGCACGACCACACCCCAGCACGACCACACCCCAGCAGGACCCCACCCCAGCACGACCACACCCCAGCACGACCTCACCACAGCACGACCACCCCCCAGCACGACCACCCCCCAGCACGACCACGCCCCAGCACGACCACGCCCCAGCACGACCACCCCCCAGCACGACCACCCCCCAGCACGACCACCCCCCAGCACGACCACCCCCAAGCACGACCACACCCCAGCACGACCACTCCCCAGCACGACCACACCGCCTTGGTTGAGTGGTTGCCTGTCGTCGTGGAATGTTTCGTGGGGTGTCTCGTGGAATGTTTGTTTCGCGGGGTGTCTCGTGGAATGTTTCGTGGGGTGTCTCGTGGAATGTTTCGCGGGGTGTCTCCTGGAATGTTTCGTGAGGTGTCTCGCGGAATGTTTCGTGAGGTGTCTCGTGGGATGTTTCGTGAGGTGTCTCGTGGGATGTTTTGTGAGATGTTGCCCCGTTGGGTATCGTGAAAACGTGACCATGCTGCGCATGTCTATATCCCTTTCCGGGTTCGTGGGTCCATCATGTTCGTTTTTTCCTGGTCCTCTTCGGCTGGTTCGGCCTTTCCTAACGCCCTCGTCGCCGCGGCTGGATCTGCCTCCCCTCCTAGGACTTCCCCCCCCTCCTCTTCGCCCTGAGCCCCTCGCGCCCTGGTCATCCCTCCCCGCCCAAACCGTTCTTCCCGCCCGCGCGCTACTTTGCTTCCCAACCCACCCCTCCCCTTTCTTCCCCCTCTTATCTTCGCCGCCCTCCTCGCGCCCTGGGCCGGCAGGCGGGGACGACGACGACGGTCTCGTCGTCGACGAGACCGTCGCGTCGACCACCTCGCCGGCGAGCCCGCCGCCGCCCCGCGCGCCCGGGGGGGGGGGGGAGGAGGAGGATGAGGAGGAGCTCGGCGAGGAGGAAGAGGAGGAGGAATGAGGAAGAGGAGGAGGAGGAGGGGGAGGGAAGAGGAGTAGGAGAGGAAGGAGGAGGGAGGAGGAGGGAGGAGGGGGGAGGAGGGGGGAGGGGGTTCTGACGCTTTTCGTTTTTTCCCGGAAAGGGCATGAGCCCAGGGTTCTCTTTTAGTGGTAAACCTGTCCCCCGGTGCCAACTTGAAGGAGGCCGGCGAATTTTTTCCCTGATAAATAACGAGGTCGAAGGAGGCCGGCGAATTAAAATTTGAGGATGTCTCGAGCGAAACGCTTGTTTTTGAAATCCCGATCGATAAATCACAGGGTGCGGGCCACTTTTTCGTGTGTTGAGGATGTCTCGAGCGAAACGCTTGCTCCGCAGAGTTTGCCGAGGATGTCTCGAGCGAAACGCTTGTTTTGCAGAGCCGACCGCGACGCGGAAAAGCGCCCCGCGCGAAGGAATTTCGATGATGTCTCGACTAATTCCTTTGTTTTTGTACGATTTCCTGGAATTTTGGCAGGATGTCTCGAGCGAAATGCACGACCCCACCCTAGCACGACCATACCCCAGCACGACCACACCCCAGCACGACCAGACCCCAGCACGACCCCACCCCAGCACGACCCCACCCCAGCACGACCATACCCCAGCACGACCACACCCCAGCACGACCCGACCCCAGCACGACCCTACCCCAGCAAGACCACACCCCAGCACGACCACACCCCAGCACGACCTCACCACAGCACGACCACACCCCAGCACGACCACGCCCCAGCACGACCACGCCCCAGCACGACCACGCCCCAGCACGACCACCCCCTAGCACGACCACCCCCCCAGCACGACCACCCCCCAGCACGACCACCCCCCAGCACGACCACACCCCAGCACGACCACTCCCCAGCACGACCACACCCCAGCACGACCACACCCCAGCACGACCACACCCCAGCACGACCCGATCGATAAATCACAGGGTGCGGAGCACCCCAGCACGAACCCACCCCAGCACGACCCCACCCCAGCACGACCCCACCCCAGCACGACCACGCCCCAGCATGACCACACCCCAGCACGACCACACCCCAGCACGACCACTCCCCAGCACGACCCCACCCCAGCACGACCCCACCCTAGCACGACCACACCCCAGCACGACCACACCCCAGCACGACCCCACCCCAGCACGATCACACCCCAGCACGACCCCACCCCAGCAAGACCACACCCCAGCACGACCGCACCCCAGCACGACCTTACCACAGCACGACCACACCCCAGCACGACCACGCCCCAGCACGACCACGCCCCAGCACGACCACGCCCCAGCACGACCACGCCCCAGCACGACCACGCCCCAGCACGACCACGCCCCAGCACGACCACCCCCCAGCACGACCACCCCCAGCACGACCACCCCCCAGCACGACCACCCCCCAGCACGACCACACCCCAGCACGACCACTCCCCAGCACGACCACACCGCCTTGGTTGAGTGGTTGCCTGTCGTCGTGGAATGTTTCGTGGGGTGTCTCGTGGAATGTTTCGCGGGGTGTCTCGTGAAATGTTTCGTGAGGTGTCTCGTGGAATGTTTCGTGAGGTGTCTCGTGGGCTGTTTCGTGAGGTGTCTCGTGGGATGTTTCGTGAGGTGTTGCCCAGTTGGGTATCATGAAAACGTGTCCATGCTCCACATGTCTATATCCCTTTCCGGGTTCGTGGGTCCATCATGTTCCTGGTCCTCTTCGGCTGGTTCGGCCTTTCCTGACGCCCTCGTCGCCGCGGCTGGATCTGCTCCCCCTTCGTCTGTTACCTGCTTCGGCTGACCCATCCACCCTCAGCTGCTTCGGCTGACCCCCCTCTCCTGCTGGTTGCCGAAATGGGGGTCGGGGAGGCATGCGAACCCTGTGGCCGAACCAGCCAAACGTTAAACGAGGCCGAACCAGCCAGCCCGACTGGCGCTGTCTCTTCAAAACGAGGACCCAAAAGAGGCTCCCAAAAGTCCCAAAACGAAACGGCCGCATCCAATAACCCGCATACCCACTACCCAGGCACGGCGGCGGGATATGCCGGGAGGCATGTAGATAACAGCTAGAAGGGCAGCAGAAGCAGCAGCGAGGGTGTTTTTTTCCCGGAAAGGGCTTGAGCCCAGGGTTCTCTTTTAGATGGTTTCCCCCCGGGTTTGACGGGAAGAGGGCCGGCGAATTTCTTTTGCGATAAATAACGAGTGGGAAGAGGGCCGGCGAATTAAAATTTGAGGATGTCTCGAGCGAAACGCTTGTTTTTCAGAATTTGTTGAGGATGTCTCGAGCGAGACGCTGGTTTTGCAGAGTTGGGGATGTCTCGAGCGAAACGCTTGGTTTCAGAATTTGTTGAGGATGTCTCGAGCGACACGCTGGTTTTGCAGAGCCGACCGCGACACGGAAAAGCGCCCCTCGCGCAGGAATTCCAAGGATGTCTCGCGCGTGCCGCGTCCCGCGCGCGGGTATTTGGATTTCTTGGGATTTTGACAGGATGTCTCGAGCGAAACGCTTGTTTTTCATAATTTGTTGAGGATGTCTCGAGCGAAACGCTGGTTTTGCAAAATTGGAGGATGTCTCGAGCGGTGGCCTCGTGGGGGGCCAGAATTCAAAGGATGTCTCAGGCGAAATGCTTGTTTTCACGTCCCGCTCGCAGGAATTCCGAGGATGTCTCGCGCGTGCAGCGTCCCGCGCGTAGGAATTCAGATGATTTTGACAGGATGTCTCGAGCGAAACGCTTGTCCCCAGCACGTTCCGTAGCGCGTCCCCTTGGCAGGTCCCGCGATGCGTCCCCATGGCACGTCCCTTGGCACGTCGCTTGGCGCGTCCCTTGAGACGTTCTGCGTCGCGTCCTCCTGGCATGTTCCCCTGTCCATTAGCTCTGGGGCAGCTACTATGTGTTCAGGCAGCTCGAGCTTAAGATCCAGATCAGTTCGGTCAGGACTCGGATGCAAAGGAGGACTCGATCCACGAGGCTATAGAGCACAATCGCGCCATGGCACATCGCAATTCAGCACGGCCCAGCACAGCACTGATTTCGGCACGGTACATCAAGGTCGATGCACTCAGCATTGCAATTTGGCACGTTCCTTGGCACGTTCCGTGGGGCGTCCTTTGGCGAGTCCCCCTGGCACGTCGCGTCGCGCGTCCCCTGGCACAAACTGTGGCACATCCATTGGCACGTTCCGTAGCGCGTCCCCTTGGCACGTCCCGCGGTGCGACCCCATGGCACGTCCCCTGGCACGTCGCCTGGCGCATCCCTTGGGACGTTTCGCGGCGCGTCCTCCTGGCATGTTCCCCTGTCCATTAGCTCTGGGGCAGCTACTATGTGTTCAGGCAGCTCGAGCTTAAGATCCAGATCAGTTCGGTCAGGACTCGGATGCAAAGGAGGACTCGATCCACGAGGCTATAGAGCACAGTCGCGCCATGGCACATCGCAATTCAGCACGGCGCAGCACAGCACAGCCCTCGGCAGGGTACATCAAGATCGATACCTTCAGTATTGCATTTGCCCGTCACCCAATCAGGTGTCTTTGAAAACGCTGCCATGTGTTACAGTTCTACATTCCTTTCCGGGTTCGTGGGTCGATCATGTTTTTTAGGGGGGGGGGGCAGGAGGAAGAAAGAAGGCCTCTTTCTTCCTCCTGCCCCCCCACCCCCTTCCTCCTGCCACGGCCGCGACGACCATGACCGCCACGTCGACCGCCTGCGGCGGCGTCGGCGGCGGGAGGCCTCCTCATCCCCGATCCTTCCTCGTCCAACACTCGTCATCCCAATCCTTTCCCCCTTGCCCCGTGCGCTGCTCCTCCTTCCCCTCCCTCCTCATCATCCTCATCCTCCTCCCCCTCCTCCTCCTCCTCCCCCTCGATCCGCCCTCTCCTCCTCCTTCCCCTCGTCCTCCCCCTCGTCCTCCACTCGCCCCCCATTTGTTTTCCTCCTGTAGCTGTTTCGGCTTTCAGGGGGCGAGGAGTGGCGAGGGCGTAGCGGCTGTTTCGGCTGATGGCGATCGCCGCTGGGAAGTGCGGGCGGAAGGCCGCTGCCGCGGCGAGTGGCCGCGGCCGCGGCGGCCAGGAGGGGGGCGAGGGCCGCCGCGGCGCCGTGGAGGCCAACCAAGCGCAGCTCGTCGCCTCCGAAGGTGGCACGCTCCAGCTGTCGCCGGAGGAGTCCGCGTGCAACGCGACAATCCACGAGGCCGCGATGAAGGCCAATCAGGCGGTGCTGGGACACGAGGTCTTCCAGGGGATCATGGAGATGACGGCCATGGCGATTCACGACGGCGAGGGCGACAGTGCGCACACGGTCGGCCAGATCGCCCCTTTCTCCGATGGCGGGTTCAAGGCGGCGATGGAGAACGCGGGCAGCTACGCAGCGGGCATGAACTTCCTCCACCTCGATTTGCATTACAGCGCGACGCCGGGCATCCCCCTCATGAAGAACCGCATCGATCACTTGATGAATACGTACTTCGACGCGCCTAGGTTCATGCCCCGCATCCTGAAGGTTGTCGTGAGCGGCAAAAACGAAAAGGTCTTGGAGCTCGGCCGCAGCGGCCAGCTCAAGTGCATCACCCCGGAAGAGATTCGCATGGCCCTCATCTTGGCAGTCGCCATGGACGTCGCGGCCTCCGTCGAAAATACAGCCCTGTTGGAATGGGCTCGCGTGATTCGTTCCACGACGGTGCAGTTCGCCGCTCAGTGGAGGGAACGAGCGGGAGGGGAAGATGAGGATGAGGATGAGGAGGAGGAGGAGGAGGAGGAGGAAGAGGAGGAGGAGGAGGAGGCGGAGGAGGAGGAGGGGGGGAGGCAGCACAAGAAAGAGGAGGAGGGGGCTGGGGGGACCGCGAGGAGGAGGAGGAGGAGGAGGAGGAGGAGGACGAGGAGGAGAAGGAGGACGAGAAGGAGGGGGAGGACTTAGGTTCATACCAGCGGCGACGGCGGAGGACATGCACTGGCTGGCCGTCGACGAGCGTGAGCAGATATCGCACGATTTCGAAGCCATGCGGCGCTCGAGCCTCCAGAGGATGTACGAAGTGGTGTTGTTCAAGCAATCGAGGGACAAGGCCAGCGGCCAAGCGCTCACCGTCGATCAGGTGGCGGAGCTGTACTCGCAGAAGGTGAGGATGTCCAACGTGTCCGAGCCGGTTAGCAGGAATTTCGTGCTGTCGGCCATTCGGGTGCACAAGGTGTTGTTCTCCGTCCCCTTCATTCGCATTTTCCTCATGACTTGCGAGGACAAGCACGGCGTGAGGAACCCGTTCGACAGCATTCAGAAGCTCGACGTCATCGGCATGAGGTTGAAGGACAGTGCCGACCTGAAATGGGCGATCACTTGCTTGTACGACATGTGGCAGATGGGGTCGGTCGGCGAGACCATTGGGGAGCGCCGGCTGAGGGGGCAGGCGCCAGGCATGCAAGGTAAAGGCTTGGTGGAATTGGCCATGCAGAAGCGGTCCTTGCGCGACGTCCTGCTGAACGACTTCGTCAACGCAAAGGGCTACGCGCCTGAGGTGCTCAGCCAGATGCAAAGCCTGACCGTCGACATCGCAAGCTACCGTGGGAAGTTCGGCATGCCTGGCAAGATTGCCCCCGCGGACCTTACCTGTCGCGCCGGGTGGAAGGACCTCCCCTCCTCCTTATCCTTTTCACTCTCATCCTCCTCATCCTCCTCGTCTCCCTCATCCTCATCCTGCAGTCAGGAGTCCGCGGAGAAGGTCTTCAGGCTGCTGGAGGACTTAGGGGCGGCATCAAGGTCCGAGGGCATCGGCCGGGCGGAACCCGACGACGACTCGGGCGGTCGGGTCGGGCGGGCCCCTCGGGCGGCCAGGGAGGGGAGGGGAGGTGATGTCCAGGAGCCTTGGGCGGCGTCGGGGTTCGGGGTTCCATCGCTCAGGATATCGTGTTCGCCTCGGAGTACGATGGCTACCTCAAGAAGAACCTTGTCTTCAGGAGGAGCCCCCAAGAGATGCTCGCGCACCCCCCGTTCAGCGACATCTTGGCTTCGGCGGACGAGAGCTACCGGAACGAGATCGGGGCGGTTCCCGAGGCCGCAGAAGTGACGACGGTCGTGGTCGAGGACGAGCCCATCGTCCACTGCGTGGAAGCGGAGCACATCCCGCTCGTGAGCAGCACCAACGAGGAGATCCACATCGCGACTGTCGACGAGGCCACCATCTCGAAACTCAAGCGCCTGAAGAAAGACGTGTTCCAGCGGGTCCGCACCCAGGTGCAGTTGCGCGCGCCTCAGTCGCCGCCGGGCGAGGGGGCGCCAGGTTTACCTTGAGATCGGCGGTTGCAGCTCGACGCGGTTTGCCCGCCGCGATCGGGGTGCGAGGCGATCGGCCGATGTCTAATCCTCCGCCTCATCCCTCCTACTCGCCTCCCCTTTCCCTCCAGCGATGCCCCCCTCCCCCCGTCCCCTCGCCCGACGCCTCCTTCCTCTTCTTCTTCTTCTCTGGACGCTTCGCGCATCCCCAAGCCCGACAGCCCATCCAACAACGATGCCCAGGCGAGTTGAGGTGTTGTTGTGAGAAGTTGTCGGAAGTCTCTTGGAGCCATCTTGGAGCTATCTTGGGGTCCTCTTGGGGCCCTCTTGGGGGCCGCTTCGGGCTCTTTTGGGGCCATCTCGGGGCCCTTTGGGGTCTCAGAGACCCTTTTGGAGCCATCTTGGGCGATCTTGGCAGAAGGGAAGGAGGGGCTGTGGAAGCCCAGAGGGCTGGTGGGTTTGGCGGCGGAGACTCAGGTTTCCCGAGCCTGCCACCGAGACCGAGCTGGCGACGCTCATCAGGGAGAGCAGCGCCTATCACGAGGGCTTTAAACCGCAGGTGTCGAAGACGAAGAAGTACATCGGTGTGTTCTACGACCAGAAGGTCGCCGGCCAAGGCGACGCGCGGCCGAACGTGAGGCCGCCCTACTTGAGGAACGCGCACATGGAGAAGCACATCTGCGCGGCCATCAAGGCGGCCCCGGTTGCTGCGGATCCTGAGGAGCAGGAGTGCTATCGTCAGCGCGTTGCCCTGGGCCCTGGCCGGGCGCTCGCCCTGCCCGCCTTGGGGCAAGGCGTTCGCCTGGGGGGGCCAAGGGCAGGTGCGGGGGGATAGCCGCACCAGGATAATGCTCCGAAGCACTTGCCCGCGGAGCTCGCGTTCTTCGTGTGCGACGGGGGGGGGGGGGGGCTGGGCAGGAGACGACGCTCATGAACAAGTTCGTCGACGAGAGCAACAAGCCCTACCACAAGTCCAAGCACACAGTGACGGTCATCTACTCGGAGGAAAGCGTGGTGAACCGCCTCAAGATCAAGCGCAGAACCACGGCTGGCGCGCTCCAGGCCGAGAAGATGTACATCGTCACCGGCAAGGCGATCGAGATCGAGGACAAGGCCAGGCTCGCGTTGAGCGGCACCACTGTCGGGGAGCACATCAGTTGCGCCTGGAGGTCCTGGAGCGACCCGAGCCATTGGACGATGAAGCGCAAGCACAAGGCGACCATCATCACGAAGAAGGACACCATTGCGAACGGTGGCCGCGGACCCGGCCACGACGAGGAGGAGGAGCGCAAGGCGGAGAAGGAGGAGGCCAAGGCCATCACGCCGGAGAGCGAAGAGCAGGTGTTCTGGTGGGCACCGCCGCCCACCCTGCAGGATGAATGGATCCACAACTTCAACCTTCGCGCGGTGGTCGACCTCACTCCCGGGGATGGCGCCAGGGCGATGTGCTGCATCAAAAATAAGATCCCATACGTGGCCATCTGCTTCAACCAGGAGGACGTCGACGCCTTGTACGACCATCTCTTCAAGGAGACCATGAAGGAATCGTTGAACGAGGGCTGCAAGCAGCTCTACTCCTCGGAGCTGGCGGCCGTCGTCGTCGACAGCCAGAAGGCTAAGACCGAGGGGAGCGGCGCGGACACGGCCGACAAGAAGAAGGGCGCGAAGAACAAGACCGGCAGCAGCGGCGGTAGCAAGGACGGCGGCAAGGACGGCGGTGGCAGCGGCGCCAGCGGCGGTGGCAGCAAGGACCCTATGGACCGCTCGGCACTGGTGGATCGCATCCGCGCGCTGGCTGGCGGCCCCGCTGCCAAAAGGCGCAAGAAGGAGAAGGCTGAGGATGGCGCCGCTGAGGGTGAAGATGGTGCGGACTCCGTCTCCGACGTCGAAGAGGAGGTGTGATGGTGTTGAGCGGTGGTGGACGAGTCTGGCTAGCGGCGGTGGAGGGCGTTCTCGCTGAGGGCCTGGCCGAGCGCGCGCCGCCGGGAGGAGGAGGAGGAGAAGGAGGAGGAGGAGGGGGAGGAGGAAACGACGCTCGTCTGCAGTCCGAGGCGCCCCGTGGCCGATCAGCGAGGCCGCGGGCGCTTCCATTTAATAATGGCGCCGCTGCCAGCAGCACAATGGCACACTGCAGGGTCTTGGAGTGTGACCGTGCCTGCTGGCAGCCCGCGCCGCTTCGGGGGCCAGGGCGAGTTGCGTGCCGCTGGCTGTGACGTTTCGCAGCAATGACGTGCCGCTTGGGTGACGTCACTACCCTCCTCATCCTCCTCGTCCTCCTGCTCATCCTCGTCGTCGTCGTCCTCATCGTCATCTCCCTCCTTGCAGTCGCTCGCGCTGCCTGGTCGTCCGCTCCCCTCCCCTCCCGCCCCTCCCATGGTCTTCGTCGTCGTCGTCGCCGCCCCCTCCCCTCCGGCCCGCCTGCCAGGAGGCGCGCCGAGAGCTTCGGCGAGGCGCCTCGCGCGCGCCGCGCGCCCGCCGGGGGGGAGGGCGAGGAGGAGGATGGCGAGGAGGAAGGAGGGTGAGGAGGAGATGGGCGGCGACGACGCACGCACACGACGACGATGACGACGACGGTGGCGACGGCGACGACTCGCGACGATGACGACCGCGACGACGGCGGCGGCGACGGCGGCGGCGGCGGCGAGGACCCCAGGGCCTCGGGCGGCGCCGCCCGAGGCCCTGAGGTCCTCGCGCCCTGCCGATGGGACTCCCAGTGGCCCCTGTAACGATCGATGCCGCTGCTCGTTCTGCTGGAGAGCCTTCGTCGCCACGGCTGGATTCGCGTCGAAATTCTGGCCAGAACGCGACCTGGGAGACCAATTGGTGTTCCATCGGCAGGGGGAGGACGAGAGTCGCATCCTGAAGAGCCCAAGAGGATGCGAGGATATTCAGGAGGAGGATGAGGAACATTCGCCTGAACAGTCGGAGGACAGGTCCGAGGGAAAAGGGGGACTTCGACGCCCACGTCTTCGGCGCTAGCACTCGAGCGCACTCGCACTCGCACGACGGGCCTCACTTGTGGGCCTTGGGCTTGGCCTTCGGCTTCGCCTTCGCGGCGGCCTTGTTGGGCTTGGCCTTCGGCTTCACCCTCGCGGCGGCCTTGGGCTTGGCCTTCGACTTCTTCTTCGGCATGGCCTTCGGCTTCTTCTTCTTCGGCATGGCCTTCGACTTCTTCTTCGGCATGGCCTTCGTCTTCGTCTTCGGATCGATGTGCTCGTCGAGGGGGTCGTCGAGGGGGCTCGCCTTGGCCTCGATCAAGCTGGGGGGGGCGGCGTCCAGCGCCACTTTTCTTCCACCTGTTCGCCGCCCCAGTTCAAACCGACGAGGGCCCCACGCCATCCCTCGCGCATGTCCCTCCCGCGCCACCTTTTCACCTCGACGAACGATTTCGGCGATGTCTTCTCTTGGGCAGCCTCGGCCTCGGCTGCGAGCTGGGCAGCCTCGGCCTCGGCTGCGAGCTGGGCTGCGCGCCCTCGGGAGTGGCGGCTGGCCTTGCCGCCGCCGCCGTTCGGCATGACTGTCGCGCGGGCTGTCGGGCGCTTCGGGCTTGGGCTGTCGGGCGTGGCTGTAGGCTTGAGCCAAAACCGCTACGGATGGTTCCTGACACCGCGTCGATCGTTCAAGGCGTCGGCGTTCACCTGGATGTTGCGATGAAGTCGGTGTTGGATCCTGACACTGCGTCGATCGTTCAACCTTGGACGACCGGCGGCTTTCCGAGTTCACCCTCGAACGCCCGCGCTGGGGTCGCCACCGCGCGGCCGCCTGTCGAAACGCCTAGGCCCACGCTGGCCAGCATGTTCAGAACATCTCACGTTTCCTCCTCCACCTCATCCTCCATTCATTCCATTGCCGTTTTGGCTCAAATCGTATCCTGCGGGCCGCCCCTTGGCCATCCCGCGGGCCGCCCCCTTCGGCCCAACTTCATATGGTGGCGTGCCCACTTCGAAGCGCTGGAGATTGCGTGACTCTGTGCGCTGGAGATTGCGCTTCGGGAGATTGTGGCTGTCGACCTGATCTCGGAGCGCAAGCCGTTGGAGAATGGCACGCGCCGCGGTCAAAGTTGGCGTCGATCTTGGCGACGTCATGAGCACCAGGGACACCGGTGATGACAAGAAGCCAGAGGGCGACGACATCTACGTGGCAGTAACGCGAGGTTTTTTCGCGTTCGCCTTGTTGTTCGGCATGGTGCATGGGCTGGAGAACCTGTGCATCGTGAGTCGCACCCAACGTGGCTCGTGGTGGTCGTACCACAAGAAGCACGGTCACGTTGAGGCGTGGCCCGTGCGCTTCATCAAGCAGACAGGGCTCGTCGAGATGGGCATGCCGCTGAACCACCTACATCTGTGCGAGCGGAAGAGTGGCGAGAAGGGCAAAGGCGCTATCGCTTCCAGACTGGGACTCACGCACCACATCGACAACGACATCGAATGCCTTTGGTCGATGGTGCACGACGATGACAACATGTGGGCGAACATCGTCGAAGAGAAGGGCTTCTTGGTGATGTTCACTGAACTGAGGCCAGTCATGAATAACAAGTGGATGACAAAAAGCTTGCGCGAGTGCATGTGCGAAGCTGGCTCGTGGCAAGAAGTCACCCGTCTCTTTGAGTTGCCGCATGTGGACGGTCCTGGCGCGTGGGACTGGCTCGATCAGCAAGGCCCACCGCGTCGCCGATATTCCGGCACAACGGTGGAGCGCGTCCGACAGGAGCTGGACGAATGGCTAGCATCATCTACAAGGCCTTCAACGTCCACGTGGGGTTCGCCACCGATTGTCCCCTGGCGTGAACGCGATGATGACGATGATGAGTGGCGTCGTCAAGAAGCACGCCGTCTCGAAATCAAATGCCGAGAAGAACTGGCAGCCGCAGACGCTGAAGCGCAACGCGATGCGGAGGAGCTCCGACAGCAAGAAAAAGCAGAATAACGAGCTGAGCAAGTTCGACAACATGAAAAACGCATCCGACAGCAAGAAGAAGCAGAAGAACGAGCTGAGCAAGTTCGACAACATGAAGAACGCATCCGACAGCAAGAAGAATCAGAAGAACGAGCTGAGCAAGTTCGACAACATGAAGAACGCATTGCAGCTCTTCGCGCTGAGGAGGATCGACTTCGCGCAACACAGGAACGGCTACAGCAGCAGGTGCTAGTCAGCGACGCTCTACGACAACGTCGAGAACAGGACGCGGCGCTTCACAACAACTTCCGCGCGTTGGAGGCCCAGGTGCAGGGTATGGCAGAAGAACTTTCACGCCGCAGTGGTGACTGGAAGCCGTGGAGCACGTGGGCCAGCAACGAGCGGTGCAACGACGGGTGGAACTACAAGAAGTACAAGAGGGCTATGGAGCACGCCCTGCGGATCCGCCCGAGTCCAGCATGTGTGCGCCGCGTGGTAACCCCTATGTGCGCATCTTGTCACATCAATCAGCCTGGTGTGTACTGTCCATATTCTTTGTGCTCCCCATGTTGCCAGAGCGCTTCGTGGGCGGAGCGGGCCAGCAGCTCCAGCGCCAACGCCAACGAGTGCTGGCAACGCGCTTTGTGATTAACATTGGCTGATTCGGCCATCGCGTGCAGAAAAACGGCATCCTTTCCTCCACCTCCCCGCTTCCCCCCTCTCTGATGATGAGCCTCCGGGGGGGAGCTAAATTAAGTACTTCCCCCACCTTGTTTGAGCCATGCGGCGCCTACAACGGCCCCAAGAGACCTCTCAGACCCCCTTTCCCAAAGGAGCCCCAAGAGCTTACTCCTCCTCGGCCCCCGTGGGAGGAGGAGGAGGAAGGGGGGGGGGGGGCGGACGGATGAGGAGAAGGAGGAGGAGAGAAGAGGACGACGATGCGATTTTTCGGCGAAAACCGACGCCGTTGCCCTGGCTGTTGAATTACCTGAATCATGTCTGAACGAACTACTCCTCCTCCTCATCCTCCTCCTCGCCGCCTCCTCCGGAACCGTCTGGCGCCAGGGCTATTGCGCTGCTGCTGTTGGAGCGCTGCGCTGGGGGCAGAGGAACTCTTCGGAGGCGAATTGTGACCTCGAGCCTATTGGCACCAAAGTACCAACGCTTCCGGAGACGTAGGCCGGGCACCTATCGCACGGCACGTGAGACCCCGGCTGAGCGTACCAGAGCGGCTCACACCTCTTCAGGCTGGCCACGCTCCACTTCTGCTCGAGAGTCGGGCCCTTGTCGTCGCCTGTCTGAATGCCGTCGCTCCACGAGACGCTCCGCTTCTTCTTGGAAACGCCCGCAGAGCTCGAAGTGGCGTCGGTTTTCCGCTTCTTGAGCTTCGACGGGCCTGGCGGGCCCGCCAGCGCGCTCGACGGCGGAGGCTGCGCGGGCCGCTGATTGTCGCACATGATGCTGGGGTGCACCAGCCTGCCCGCGAGCGCCATCTGCCCGAACTTGTAGTGCTTCTCCTTCAACGTTTCGGTGATGCCGTACAAGTTCTCGAGGTGCTTGAGCGTGGCCTGCATCTCTTCGCGCGACTCCTTGACACTCGGCCACGTACGGCGCCACAACTGGAAGCGCTCCTCGCTGTTGAAGACCTCCTTCATCAGGCCCATCTTGATGGACACGAACTCAGCGCCGAGGTGCTGGAGGTCGTCGTGCAGGAGCTTGTAGGCAAGGATCTGCGCCGGGCCCTGGGACTGCGGGCGCCCGCTGCCCGCTGGCGCCGCGCGCGCCGGTGGCGCCGATGGCGCCGGTGGCGCCGGTGGACCTGGAGGCGACGGCGGCGCCTCCGCCGCCCCTGAAGTCTTCTTCGGAGAATCCGAGAGCTCCGATGACTCCGAGTCCGAAGAAGAATCGGACGACTCCGTCGACGACGGCGTCGCCGGCGGCGGCGTGGGCGGAGGCCCCCGAGTCGCCTGCTGCGGCGTGGGCGGAGGCCGCGCCGTCGAAGCCGTCCCGCTGCCCTCATTCTTGGCGCCCTCGCTCCTGGTCGGCGTTGGCGGCGCTGGCGACGCCGGCGCTGGCGACGCTGTCCTGCTGGTCCGCGTACGGGGGCCCATAAGGTTCCAGGAGCCTTCGTCGCCGAACTTCGGCCAGAGGTCTTCAGAGACGGTCGCCCTGTCACGCCACAGCTTGCTGCCACCCCCGTCCTCCCACCAGCTGGCGAAGCGCCTGACCACGCCACGATGCTGTTGCTTGCAGGCCTTGTCCTCCGGAGACGCACACGCCAGCTCTAGGTACTCCTTCGACGCCATCGCGGGGAAGGCGATGTCGTCGCGCATGAACAACACTCGGAAGAACACCCCGAACTTCTTCACCGAGGAGGGGTTGCACTTCTTCACCAGCCAGTCCTCCCGGAAGCGATAGGACACTAGGGGGAAGTAGACCACGTCGTCGATGCAGTTCTTGTGCTTGCTGGTGAACACCTCCATCGGCGAAGGCTCCGTCGTCGCGCGTCGCAGGCCCAAGGCCGCGCCGCGCAAGCAGGAGCCCGTCGCGCGCCGGGCCGGCGGAGGCTCGCGGAGGCGCAGCCCGCCGGGGCGCGAGCAGGAACCCGTCGAGGTTCGCAGCTCTGAAAAACTAAGCCCAAATGGCTATACGAGGAGGGGGATGAGGAGGAGGAGGAGGACCAACACCGGACAGGACGCCCAGAGGACAAGATTTTGCTGGTGGGGCGGTTTTAAGCGGAACCCCAGGAAACGCGAGGTGTGCTGGGCTCCCTCCCCTCCTCCTCCTCCTCCTGCCCCTCCTCCTCCTCCTCCTCCTCCTCATCCTTCTCCTCCTACCTACCTACTAGTCAGTTTGAATCAATGCCGCATCCTCCTCTGCCTCCCTCCCTCCTCCCTCCGTCCCTCCTCCCTCCCTCCTCTCCTCTCCACTCCGCCGCCTCATTTCACCTCCTCCCCTCCGCCTCCCTGGCCATCGTGTGCAGAACAAGAGCATCCTCTCCTCTCGTCCGCCTCCTCTTCTCCGCCATCTCCTCTAAGGCATAATCCGTGCCAGCTGCTTCGGCTGACCCATCCACCCTCAGCTGCTTCGGCTGACCCATACTCCACCCCCGCCCAGCTTCAGAAGACTTCGACACGACCATCCGTAACAACGGATGATATTTCTAAGGCTGATTGCCCAACATGGGTGTTGGGGAGCATGCGAACCCTGTGGCCGAACCAGCCAACAAACGTTAAACGAGGCCGAAGCAGCCAGCCCGACTGGCGCTGTCTCTTCAAAACGAGGACCCAACACCACAGGATGGTTGGGAAAGCGACCTCCATCCGTGTAATTTCCGAAGCTGTTAAGACGAAGTGATGAGGATGGGGGGAGGGAGGGGGCAGCGGGAAGAAGGTGGGAACGCGGGGCGCTGTCTCTTCAAAACGAGGACCCAACGCCACAGGATGGTTGGGAAAAAAGCCCTGCGGGGACCCCTCCTCCCTCCTCCTCCTCCTCCTCCTCCTCATCCTCCTACCTCCTCCTCCTCCCTCCTCCCTCCTCCTCCCCCTCCTCCTGGGGAACGATTCTGAGCGGATTTGGGCCGCCGTTGTATCACTGCCGTTGTCTCAATCGGCTCTCCTCCGACCATTGCTCGGACTTCTTCTGATCGTGTGACGAGCCCCTCACAGACGTCACTGCTCCGAGGAGGGGCGCCACTGCTCCGAGGAGGGACGGGAGCGAGAGGACCGAAGAGCGAGGAGGTTCGAGGATCGAGGGCCATCCTCCGCTGGGTGTCCGAGGAGGAGGGGGGGGAGGGGGAGGGGGAGGGGGCTCAGGAGGAGGAGGGAGCTTCGGGGGGTGCCCGAGAGCCCAAAAACTGCACTCGCGACGACGACGACGATGGCAACGCCATGCAACGAACGACGACGGCGATCATGATGATAATATCGATGATGGTGATGATGGTTATGCGTGATGGCGACGATGGACGTAGCCCGTTTTGGCTCTACCCTAGCGGGCTTTGGACTGAGAGCTCGCCCAGTCTATACCATGGACGACTGGTCCATGCTCGTGACAGACACGCCGCCCCAGCAGCGGAAGCCCAAGGCCAAGGCGGCACCGAAGCCCAAGGCCAACGGGCGCCCGGCGCAGTTCGTCGTTCGGAAGTCGCCAGCAGCCGCTGTTCCGATCAAGAAGTCCAAGCGCTCGATGGCGCCGCCGGTCACGACAAGGAAGCCTGCCGTCTCAGACTCGCGCGGCGCCGGCAAGAAATGGAAGGCCCCAGATGTCGTCGTTCTCCGGGACATTGATCTTGAGAGGGTCTTGACGGGCGAAACGGATGGCAAGATTCTGTTCGGCAGTGATTGCGCGGGCATCGACACTGCTAAGCTCGCCTTGGAGTTGCTCGGCATTGGCAACTCCATTGTGCACGTGTTCGCATCGGAAATTGACTTCGCCACGCGCAAGGTTATCATTGCCAGCCACCCCGACTTGTGCGTGCTCTATGGAGACATAACCACCCGCGATAACGCGGCGGTCCCGCGGGTGGACTTGTACATCATCGGATTCCCTTGCCAGCCGTTCTCTGTGCAGGGCATCCACGCGGGGATTGCAGATCCTCGAGGCCGAGGCATCGTGGTGTTTTTCGCCCTAAACTACATCCAGACCAAGCTACCGACGGTGTTCGTCTTGGAGAACGTTGAGGCCCTGACTCACCAGAGGTTCCAGGAGGAGCTGAATGCCATCTTGAACTTTCTCGTCAGCCTCAAAGGCCCCGACGGTACCCCCGCGTACACTGTGAGCATGTCCGTCCTCGACACGTTGAAGGTCGGTGGCTTGCCGCAATCACGGCGCCGATTGTACATCGCAGGAGTGCTGTCCAAGAAGTCCAATGTGCACACGAGTTGGCCGAGCGAGATCCCATACACGCCAATCGAACAGATCTTGGACAAGCATTCGGACAAGCTCGGCACCTTGCCAGTCCATGACTACCAGATCCACAACTACACCCGCCTGGTGGACAAACTGTCTCAACATCAAGACATATTCGCCAAGACCAACATGCTCATCGCCGAGCTTGACTGCGGCAAGACCAGGTCGCCGCAATACGGCTGGGGGTACGCTCCGTGTTTGACGCGCAACCGGTCTGGCGGTGGGGGCTTCTGGATCTTTGCCAAGCACCGATTCATGACGCTGAACGAGCTCGAGCGCCTTCAAGGGATCCCCCCGGGCCGCATCAACTACGAGGACGCGTGCAGTCCCCGCCAGTACGCTCAGATGATCGGGAATGCATTCTCTGTCAGCGTCGTCGGCCGCCTCACGAGGAACCTTCTTGTGCAGGCTGGTTTTTTCAAGCGGCTCGCTGACCCGTGGCGGAGAGGCAGCAGTTCTGCATGACGCCTCGCCTCGGCGCGCAACGATGAACGGCGGCCGGCATATGTGCATACGTAAGTGTGCGTGCATGTGGGTGTGTAACTACATACATACGCATGAGTGTGTGTATATATATGTATGCGCATGTATATTATACATACATACATACATACGCATGTGTGTATGTATGTATGTATGTGTATACATACATACATACATGCATACATACATACATACATGTGTATATGTATACATACATACATGCATACACATGTATATACATGCATACATAGGGTATGTATTTATGTATACATACATACACATGTATATACATACATACATAGGGTATGTATGTATGTATACATACATACATAGGGAGGCCCATCAACCCGACGAAACCCCGTTTGCGCGCGAACGGGGTGTCGTCAACATTGAGCGCTCAATGTTGACGAAACTTGGTGGGCTTAGGGCGCCCTTAAGGGTATGCGCGGAGGCGCGGGGCGGCCCAGCAGCCTGACGAAACCCCGATCGCGCGCGATCGGGGTTTCGTCAACATTGAGCGCTCAATGTTGACGAAACTCGGTGCGCGGGCCCTGCGGGGTGTGACGAAACCCCGATCGCGCGCGATCGGGGTTTCGTCAACGTCCACCGGTCGCCCAGGAGCGCGCGCGCACCGAGTTTCGTCAACATTGAGCGCTCAATGTTGACGAAACCCCGATCGCGCGCGATCGGGGTTTCGTCAGCTGGCGACTTCTGCCAGCGGTCCTGGAATCAGGCCTTTAAGGTATCTGGTATTCGCCGCCCGTCGGGGCTCTGAGTGGTGTCTGTTGCGACTCAGACAGTCGGGGCCGGCGTGAGAAAACGTCAACGCTCCTTTGCCATCTTCAACCGTCGCCATCGTCAGCCCCCCCCCCCGTGTCTGTTAAGTCGCTACCATTTGATCATCATGGTCATCAGCCATGATCATCATCATCATCATGATCATCATCATGACGATCATCATCATCATCGATCATCATCATCATCATCAACACATGACTATAATATACTATAATCACAATGATAATCATACTCCACACCGTGCGATGCGATGGCGACGCGACGATGAAGGCGGCGGCGGGCATATGCGCATACGTAAGTGTGCGTGCATGTGGGTGTGTACATACACACATACGCATGAGTGTGTGTATATGTGTATTCGCATGCATATGTACACATACATACATACGCATGTGTGTATGTGTATGTGTATGCGTACGCATGTATGCATGTATGAGGAGGAGGAAGAGGAGGAGGAGGAGCAGGAGGAGGATGTGCACCAGCAGGAGGAGGAGGAGGACGACGACGACGACGACGAAACGATTTTTCTGGCTAACAAGCCGCAGCCGCTGGCTGCTAAATTCTCTGAATGTCTGAACTGACTTCCTTCTCCTCCTCCTCCTCCTCCCTCCTCCTCCTCCTCCTCCTCCTCTCTCCTCGTCGCTCTCCTCCCTCCCTCCCTCCTCCTTCTCCTGCTCCTTTCCCCATCCACCTCCGCCTCCCCCCTCCTCCTCCTCGTCCTCCTCATCCCCCTCATCCCCCTCCTCCTCCTCCCTCTGCCGCGGGAAGGCTGGCACAGCCAGCGCGCGCACAGAAAGGCGGAGGTGGAGGGAGGAGCACAAACAGGCTTAGGCGCCTCCCGCCCTCCCGGCGATGTCCGCCTCTAGAATCTCGCGCCTGCCGCGGGCGTCGAGTGCCATGCGGCTCGGCCGCCCCTCTGCGGCCATCCTCTTCTCCATGATGCGTTGCGCGACGCCGGTCCAGTCCTCGAAGTAGCCGTGCAATTGGTAGATGGGAAGCCCTTTTCCCTGTCAGGCCCCCACCCTGCCCCCTATTCCCTTTCCCCCACCTCCGAGGGGGGGGGGCGGGGATATAAGGGCAGAGGGGGGGGCTTACCGGTATTGTTGTCCTCCCCCGTCCTCGGCTTCCTTAGTGAACGAGTACAACTTGCGACGCCAAGAGTGCGCCCAAGCCTGAGGAGAAGGGAATTGACACCACCACCACCACCAGTGACCAACAGCGCGAGGAGCCAGAGGGCGGGGATATACTATCACCGCCCTACTCCCCGAGGCGGGGATATATTATCCCCGCCTCGGGCAGGGGCATCATGGGCATCCTCGCTGGAGGTGGCCCCCCTGGCGGTGGGGGCGTCGCTTCTCCTTGCCAACCGCGCCTGTGAATTTTTCTGGTGATCCGACCACTGGGCCTCCGCCTCCTTCTCCTCGCGCATCAGCACCTCCAGCGATTGGTATGGGTCCTCCTTCTTCGCGCGAGGCCCTGCTGGTACTGGCCCTTCTGGTACTGGCTTCGCCGCCTCCTTCGCCTCCGCGAGGAGGCCCCGCTGCTGGCCCTTCTGGTGCTGGGCCTTCTGGTCCAGGCCCTACTGGTCACCGTCCTGCTGATAGCCCTGCTGCTGGCACTGGCCCTTCTGGTGCTGGCCCTGCTGGTAGCCCTGCTGGTCCTGGCACTTCTGGTGGTAGCCCTGCTGGCCCAGGGCTAGCAGGAGGGCCAGTTCCTTCGCCTTCGCCTTCACGAAACCCGCGAGGTCGGGCTCCTTCTTCGCGAGGCCTGGCTCCGCCGCCTGCTCCTCCTTCGCCTCCGCGAGGGCCTTCTGGTGCTTGACCTTATGGTCCAGGCCCTGCTGGTCACCGTCCTGCTGGTAGCCCTGCTGGTCCTGGCCCTGCTGGCGCTGGCCCTGCTGGTAGCCCTGGTGGTGGTAGCCCTGCTGGTAACCCTGCTGGTACTGGCCCTCCTGCTGGTAGTCATGCTCCTCCACCTCTTTCGCCTCCGCGAGGCCCGGCTCCGCGAGGAGGTATGGATCCTCCACCGCATTGAGGAGATGAGCGGGCGGCGGCCCAGGAGGCGGCGTCGGCTCCAGCTTCACCTTCTTTCTGAGATGAACGGGCGGCGACCCCGGTGGTGGCCTCGGCCCAGCCTTGCAGCGCAGTGCAGGAGGCCGCATCGGCGGGGCCCTGTCGGGAGGCCGCATCGGCGGGGGCCTGGGCGGCGGCAACATGCTGACGCCCCGCCTCCGAGAGCCGCTTGATGAAGAAGAGGAGGAGGTGGAGACGGGGGAGGAGGAGGAGGAGATTCCCTCTTCCTCCTCCTTCTCCTCCTCATCCTCCTCCTCCCACTCCTCCTCCTCCCCCTCCTCGCTCTCCTCCTCCTGCCATCCTCCGAGGGGCGCGAAGATCATAACATCATAACATAGCGCATAACACATATCGTCATAGCGTCATAGCGTCTCGCGCCTCGCGGCCAATGCCTGGAAGCCTGGAAAGCCGCCTTCCTCGAGAGGGGCGGCGCGAGGGCGCGAAGATGACCAGATAACCGCACTATGAGTTTTGACAGTGCTCATCCGCAGCCGTTTGGGCTTCCTCAAGGTGCAGACGCCAGCAGCTCAAGGCTGCGCCCGCGCCGTGCCATGGAGCCATATGTTATGGGCGTCGCCATGTGTGCCGTAGGCATGGTCGTGGGCGCCATGTGCGCCGTGAAAGTGCTCAGGCTCGCGGGAGACAGGCTCGCCGTGCACGGGCCCGAAGCGTCCGAGAACTGGTCCGACGATCCCGAGCCGCCGGAGTCGCCGTCGTCGATCCTCCTGTCTGCAGCTACTGCTGACCGAGAATTCCTTGGCGGACCCGGTGGTCCCAGCGCCGGGCGCCAGCGCCCGCAGGGTCGCCGCCGAATGGCCCGGTGAGTCCTGCAGCCCCCGCCCTGGCGGACGCGGTGGTGAACGCGTCGGCGCGGCCGCCGCCGAGCACACCTCCGCCGAGCGTGCCCAGGCCCCCAGCAGGGCCGCCGCCGTCGGCCCTGCAGATACCGCCGCCGCCGCCGAGGGTGCCCGCGCCGCCAGCAGGGCCGCCTCCAGGTGTGTTCTTTGCGGAGACCGTGGCGCAACGTGCAGATGGGGATGCGGCATGGCGTTTCTTCATGGATCACGGCTTCGTCGTGATCGACCTCGGCCTGGGCGCCGAGGACTTGCTCGCCTTGCACAGAGTTTCTGTCGACATGGCGTTGTTGGCGTCCATGCCCGCCACGAAGCACAATCGTGGGACGGGGCGCACGTGCGTCAACAGTATTCAGAATATCTACGGCGGCGCTTGGCAAGAGGCTCTCAATATCATCTTGCGACGTCATCAGACCTCGTTTGTGCTGGCGGAGTTGGTCAAGGTCTACAACATCAAGTTTCACGATTGCGGCGGTGACTACGTCGAGCAAGGTGTGGGCGACGCCACCGAGCTCGCCCACAGGAACCCGTGCGATTGGCATCGGGACTGCAACTACTACCTGCAATGGTTCGTTATATCAGTCCTGACGGCGGAAACAGACCTCCGACATGGACCGCTGTTTCTGGAGAGCTGGAGTACCAACAAGGAACAGGTGATTTTCCTAGGCAAGCCTGGGCTTTGTGTAATTAGAGATGTGTGGAACTTGCACCGCGGCAGTGCAAACACATCCCGCATGCCGCGGGCGATGCCCAGTTTCCGCTTCTGCACTGGCAACGATGCCAGGCCAGATGCTATGGCCCCCCAGGACCTTCTAGAGTTCATTGGTCTATGGACATCTGTGAGGGAATGGCCCACAAGGGGCCCCATTACACCATACTTCAAATGGCCCACCTGCGGCCCGTGCAGTGTGCATCTCAGCGCGAATTGATTTGTGCCAACAGAAGGTCTCAGCTATATGTCAGGCTGA